>OX369270.1:9443332-9595949 GCA_947284805.1 Coleophora flavipennella | reverse complement strand
CTGCTTAGAAACATAAGACGTGTTCATTTTGAGCTTTCTTATAATTTTGACAGACTTTTATTTTAGAAAACTTTCAATACTTATATTTAAGATTTAAATTCTAAGAAATACTACTTAGTTAGTAAATTTCTAAAATAATGCCATACGACACATACTCGTATGCACCTACTTATAAACACACAAATTAAAAGTGTTCTTTTTTAAGGTTGCGCTGGGTAGTACCAAGAAATTTTATAAATTGCGATTATTTAACTTTAACCCAAAAACACAAGCCAGGCCAAGATTGTCAACAATCGATCGCAGCGCATTAGGGGTGGCGACGTCTCAACGGCACAAATAGCATATACACTCACGGAATTTCAATAGTTTAGCAGATTTTAAACTTGGTTATAAGAACCTACCTACATGTCCAAGATATTTATTATTTTTTGATTGATTAATTGAAAACACTATATTGCACAACATAAGAGAAAAAAAAGATACAATGAAGAAGGAAGTTGTACATAGAGGCGGTCTTGTCGCTAACAAGAGATCTCTTCCAGACAACCTTATTTAAAAAAATAAAATACTTACCAGGAAAATTTCATCGATATTTAAACTATTTCTTTAACTCCCGATCTTATTTGACGTTACTTATATCTATTAGACAGAAAGTGGATGAAACATAGAAAACACATTGCTCGTAGAACAGATGGCCGTTGGGGCAGTAAAGTTCTCGAGTGGCGACCACGCACCGGAAAGCGCAGTGTAGGCAGGCCTCCCACTCGGTGTACCAATGACCTGGTGAAGGTCGCGGGAAGCCGCTGATGCGGACAGCGCAGAACCGTCGTCGTGGAGATCCTTGGGGGAGGCCTATGTCCAGCAGTGGACGTCTTTCGGCTGATATGATGATGATATTTTAAGAACCGGCTCAAAAAGTGCTTCATTTGATACCCCACATGATAGATTTCGGAAGAAAAATAATTTTTGATGTGTAACACCTTTGCTCTCGCTTTCCTGCAATTTGTGGGAGTGATTTCGTGAAATGGGACGGAAATGTGTATGCGAACGTTTTTAATTCTCGAAAACTAAGGTTGTCATAGCCATGCCGCCTAGTGTGATGGCAAAGGCAAAGATGACATACTACTATTCGAAGGGTCGGCCCGTGAATGTACGACCCGATAATTAATTAATTTCATAAGTATTTTGTCACATGTTACACATCATATGCGAGTACTGTAGGTCTCGTTTTTTTTTCATACGTCCGTAACTCCCTTCCTAAAGGAAATATTTTTAGGAACTGCGGGTCAAAATTATTGTTTTGACCTTGAGGTCAAACGGCTATCATGAACATCGATTTGCTTTTTTTTGCGTACAAATAGTTCTACAAGCGTCGTTACAGTAACTAGTATCTCATCTGTGTCGTTACTCCGGCCAGTTAAAGTCATTTTCTCAGTATAATACAGATGAGATACTAGTTACTTGTACTAGCTCGTTATCTTGGACAGGACATAGAGTGGCTGGACGTCTTTACTTAGATAAGTTTTTTTTTATTTACAGAAATGCAGAAACCCAGTGACAGACGCCACCTTCACCGTTATGGACAACATGCCGATTTGCGGGAAATGCTCCTAAATGCGCAAAGTGGAATCAAAGTACGCCAAGATGCGCTACGTATACAGACAAATTATCCATTACGTTATTTATTTAATACACATATTTAAACTACCTATTCACTAAGAAAAGTACAGTAAGGCATAAGTGCACTTAAAAATCTTTATATAAATGTACATTTGCACCAATTTAGCTTTTAGGAGATGTGTACAACACGTTGAGTCACAAAATTGTAAACAATTTTAAACAAAGACATATAGATACTTGTACCTTTTTGTTGAAAACTCGACTTAGTCACAAAGCTTTGAACAATCGATATAATCGAAAATAAGTACTGAGTAAACATTAGAGAACAATGAGTTTCTGTTATCTCTAGATAAAGATTCTGTCACGTAAATTGCAGCCCCGTCGCGCCCTCCCTGGCACATTGAAAATTTAAAACTTGGAGGGCAAGGGGACCAGGGTTTAAGTTAATAAAATTGTATATTGCTTTACATCAGCTGTTTTTTAAACATGAAAAAAGTAGAAAAAGGTACATATGTGATATGAAGTTGGGAAGACGAAGACAGAACAAAAGTCAAAAATTTTAAAGACATAACAACAAATTAAAAAGAAAATAATATAAAAACAGATAGTAATTAAACTAAAAAGATTGACTTGCTCACATAAATGGCCCCACGTTGGTAGAAGCATACTTATCCTTATAGGTTGCTGTAGTGAGATTGAGACAAATGTAGTGTAATTTACATACAATTTATTTTTATTAGCGTCGTCTTAGAATCTTTTATTTGTTCCCATTTCTCCATCGAGCCTTGAAATACATTGCTTCTCTATTGTAAGATATAGAACCTCATTGTTAGACAATGTTAAAAGCCTAAATTTAAGAAAATACACAAAATACTGTACAAATTATATTATTTTTATGCTCTTATGAGCTTGTCTTTTTCTTTTTCAATAAATTATTGTTTTATATTTCATAGTTTGATTTTATTTACAATGTCACGATATTACTCGAATTTAAGTTACTAATAGCAGGAGGTATCGTAGTTAAGTGGGCAGTGCAGAATTACCGTGTGTGGCAGTTATTTTCTTAGTTCACAACAATACGACTTGCTACGTGACAAATAGATAACTAGTCCTGGTAGATTTTTTTAAAATTACAAAACAGGATAATATGTGTATGTATCTGTTAAGCAGGCTACCGCAGCCGGCCTATAAGAGGAGTTATCAATGTATGTAAATATGTTTCATTACACACCAATATTAAATGACATTTAGAATGTCATTTATCGCTTTTAATTATTTCTTTGAGGCAACCTTCGATAAGTGATAGAATGGTAGGGAAGCTAGTAATGGATGGCTGGAATTATAAAGTATTACAATACTAAAATAATTACATAATCAAAATAATCCTAAAATAATAAAATAAATTGATATTTGATACGAATACAAACATAAGCGTCGGTGGCTCAACCGGTAACAACTCGGTCCATCTAACCAGAGCTCTGGTTAGATGGACCGAGTTGTTACCGGTTGAGCCACCGACGCTTAGCAGAGGTACCGGGTTCAAATCTGGACGGCCAATGTACCAATGAGTTTTTCAAAAACTTACGTACATACTTACCGATTGCTTTAACGGTGAAGGAAAACATCGTGAGGAAACCTACACACGCCTGCGAAGAAACTCGAAGGTTGTGTGTGAAGTCGACCAACCCGCACTGGGCCCGCGTGGTCGACTAAGGCCTAATCGCCCTGATTCAGGGTAGGCTCGAGCCCCTCGGTGGGGACGTATATGAGCTGTAATGATGATGATGATGACAAACATAATAATATACATAAACACAAAGAATAGGGAACATTGTCAGATTTCAGTAGTTATAGAGCTTATATTAATGATCCTCAAGTCTTTTTTAAAAGGAAAAGATAGACTCAGCCGTAAGAATTGATGCAGGTTGTAGGCTCCACTGGCGCATTTACTGGACCTTAAAGGAGTTGCTGAGTAACTAAGTATGGTACAAAAGAAACGCCAGGAGTAAATCATTGCAAGTAAGTAATTCTTTATTCGCTTTTAAACAAGGTACTACAAGTAAGATGTTCTATTTAACAATACAGAATCACTTGTTTAGCCATTAATATAGCATGCAAATGTTAACACAGCAATAAAAGGTAGGTACGTATTTAAATCTTACAGTCATATACATGTTTAATTATTATTATTTTTTTTTAAATTCTGCACCACTAACCTGTGATCCAAAAACTCACCAAGAGAGTAGAACATGTTTTGAAGCAGCCATTCGCGTAGAAATTTTTGAAACTTGTTATAAGGAAGGTCTTTGTATGATTCTGGTATTTTGTTATATATAACGTAACCCATCCAGTAACAATTCTTTTTATAACAGGTCGTTTTTGGACGTCGCTAACCAGCCTATTAGGGTTTATTTTTACTCTGGCATTTACTTGTCGCGCTTGTTGGTAAAATGATTTCTCATATCGTTTTACAAATTTAGCCACCTCAAATATGTAAAGACATGGTAGCGGCAAGATCTTCAAGCTCCTAAATAGCGGTCTACAAGATACGTCTTGTGCTACTCCGTATATTGCGCGTATACATTTTTTTTGGGCAATGAAAACATTTTTAATATATGTGAAGTTGCCCCAGATTACTACTCCGTATCGAAGGATGGATTCGACGTGAGCATAATAAGTTGTAATTGCCGTAGTTCTCGACGCAACTCTTGTCAATTTAAAGAGTGCAAAAGAAAAGCTGTTAATTTTGGCACTAATTTTGTCGATTTGCTCTTGCCAATGCTCAGAACTAGATTGACAGCCACGAATAGCCATTCTGCACTGCTGGGCTGTGTTTTTCTTCTTTTCGAGTCGACGGCAAACTCAGATAGTCCCATCCCAAAACTGCGCCACGCAAACTGCCTGGTCAGTGGCCTGCATCAGGTCCTCCCGCGTGCAGGTGACTGGGCAAGAAGTAATGAGGTGGTCCATCCTTTGAGGGACAGCACCACACCTACACTCCAGGTTCGTATCTCCAATGAATCCCCACCTGAGCAAGTTTTCTTTACTTCGGCCAACCTGAGTCGGGAGTCTTAAGAGATTTCCAGGTCGACCATGGCAACTTATATCCAGGTGAGGGATTCTCGGAGATCGGAACGAAGGGACCAGTAATAGAGACACTATTTTTCCATAGTTCAACTTTAGTTTCTGGAGGCTCATCTGTCAGTTTTTACGGCTTTTCAGCCTTTGTGGCATAGGAGTATGATTGTGTAGAGGGGCCGAGTGTCGCTTACCGTTTTGGTTTTTTCAAGGGAGCTTGCCACAGTCCTGCGGACTTCCGCTGGGCTGTATTAAATGTTGTAAAGCAAGAAAAGAATGTGCGTAATGTTTGCCGTTGCTTCAAAAAGGTCCTTTTTTAAATCCCAATTCAATAAATTTATTTTTGGTAAAGAAAATAACAAGTCAAACGTTATTAATAAACATTTATGGTTTATAGTTAACGTAATTAAGGTGAGTATCACCGAAATACTTAAATTATTGTAAAATTATATGATTTATTTATTTCACATATTTTTTAAATAACTATTGGTATTGCTTTTTAAAGAGCCTCATACTTTAGTTGTGTGATCCAAGCGTCGAATATTAAAAAAACACGCATTATTTTTTTTACTTTCGAGCAACCGAGCGGAGAGCAAAGAAAGTAATTTTCGTCGTGAAAAAAAAGGTTTACTCAAAATTGGTTCTCAAAAGTAGTGGAAACAAAAAATCATGTTTGCGAAAAATGTACGTCCGTGCATTCGTCCCTTTGGCTTTCATCTTTCCCTAGCAGCTAAACCAATGGTCCGATTGGCATAAAATTTTTAAATTTAGGACTTTATGATAGTTTGTCTGTGAATTCTGAGCAGTAACTGGCTAGGTTATTAATAGTGTGCTATCAAGTGGCAGTACTGGTCAATGTTAGAATTAAAAGTATATAATATAGTAAATAAAATACAAAACTTCGATTCCACGCCAATTCTTGGATTAGATAATATTATTATGGTCTTAATTTTAAGATTACTTAACATGATTTGCGTTGATAGAAGAAACCCTGTCTATTTAATTAAACATTCAGATGTCTTATAATAATAACCTTTTTTACAAAAAGAGTTATTTTTACACAATTTTTAAACTGTTTCTTACAATTTTTGACACATACTTCCACATGGATTCTTAGATTGTGCTTCCACGCTTGATTTTCAAATTGTTTCTCTGACAAACTCATACTTCCACTCTTGATTTTCAAACTGTTTCTCTGACAAACTCATACTTCCACGCTTGATTTTTAAACTGTTTCTCTGACAAACACATACTTCTACACTTGATTTTTTTTCTATTTTTATTATAAATGCCATAGTCCTTTTGGAAACTACCACTTACCTTGCTCTTGGCTTCAGCAGCGGAATTCGTTTGTTCTCTGGGAGACTCGTGAATCATTTCCTCTCTTTGTCTCATGACAACACTTTCCTTCTGCTTCACTTTTTTAAACTGTTTCTCTGACAAACACATACGTCTACGCTTGATTTTTTATTTATTTTTATTATAAATGCCATAGTCCTTTTGGAAACTACCACTTACCTTACTCTTGGCTTCAGCAGCGGAATTCGTTTGTTCTCTGGGAGACTCGTGAATAATTTCCTCTCTTTGTCTCATGACAACACTTTCCTTCTGCTTCACTTGACGCGCGGTACTCTCCGTGGATTTCTCCTCAGCCTTCTTCTGAACGAATTGTATTTGGGAGACGGGTGAAAGTGGGTCCTGTAACAATTGACAAGACGTCAGATAAGCTGTAAGGAAAACAGGGTTTTGTACCAAAATTATCTCTGCCAATATAACTTGTCTACATTTACTTTTCCTCAAATTATAATTTTTAATCACATCCGAAGCAAAGTATATATATTAGTACTAAAATACAGTATGGACACTCCCTGCCGCTCTCTAGATTGAGACCTCACCCCCTCGTCACCCAGATTGATACAGAAAGGTTACAGTTTGGTTGTCGAACGTATAGGATTTCGCCGCCATTATGTTTATTCCGTCATTCCTTTTTTTTTAAATCATTTCTGGCCCGTTGTATGAAGTGTCTAGGGTGTGTCCTAAGCGTAATGGTTAAGTCCATAAGCTTCACGCCAGGAGGTCACGGGTTGGATCTAATTTTTGTACGATTCGTTTTGGTTGGTGGAAGGGCATTTTCTAAGCTACCATCATCTTATCTATGTCTTGCCACCAAACAATGTTAACAACATTGATGCATTCCGCCTTGAAGATAATATAACCATTTCCCCGTTGTGTTGGGAAATCTTAGTAAGCCCGTTTCCATCTTCGACATCATCGTCAAGATGATGCCAAAATTTTAAAAAAATCTACTAATGATTTTAGCCGTGGATTTTAGACTACTTTTGAAAACCCATGACATTTATTTTTCCGTTAAATAAGAGCAAAATTTTTGTTACTGTTGTAATTTCATAATTTTGGCTTCAGCTGTTTTGAGCACGAAGAGAAGGTATACCTTCGCTTTGGCCCTTTGGCTTTTGGCACGTATTTGAACGATTTCTCAAAATTAATGAGGTTACCGTTTTGGAATTATTTTGTACTTAAGGAGACAAGAGAAAGTGACATTTTGTATCCTGAATCTTCATTTCAATGACTTCATTATGTCAGTTGCAAAAACACGATTTGATAACTTTTATAACAGAAAAATATACAATCAAAGAAACCTCTTTTAAAACAGAGATTTGCATATATAACCAGAACGATTTAAACCTCGAAATTTTCTTAGTTGATTAGTCTAAACACACACTTCAATATGCCAGTAGGATTTTTAAAATTAATTGTAGTAATTAATCTAACGAAAAAAAAATTAAAAAGTGCAAAAGCGAGGTTATTTTCTTTACTCTTTACATGCAAAGAAAAACAGAGAACTGTTCCAATCATTGCCCCGCCTTAATACCTATGAGTAACTCCAAACGATTCCTCATTATGATAGTATTCAAGTATATTTTTTTGTGCTCATCAAACTTGCGTCCTTCTTATGTAAGAAAGAAATAAAAAAATAAAATAAAAATAATAATAATTTTAGCAAAAATATTTTATCTGGGTCAATAGATTATTCTATACTATATTTCTAGTAAGCGACCAGGTTCAGTATGTCATCATTGGCAACACACACTGATCAAAGACCTTAGTGTTGAGACAAAAGGGTCGGTGGCTTAACCGGTAACGACTCGGTCCTCCTAACCAGAGGTCCCGGGTTCAAATCCGGACGGCCATTGTACCAATGAGTTTTTAGAAAATTACGTACATATACTTACCGATTGCTTTAACGGTGAAGGAAACCATCGTGAGGAAACCTGCACATCTGATTCCAGATATTGTGTATGAAGTTCGCACTGGATATAAAATGCTTGCATTTAGTAGGTATTGGTTAGACTAAGAAAAAAAGGAATCAGTGTTTTTATCGTCATATCAGCCGAAGGACGTCCACTGCTGGAAATCGGCCTTCCCCAAGGATTTCCACGAGGACCGGTTCTACGCTGCCCACATCCAGCGGTTTCCCGCGACCTTCGCCAGGTCATTGGTCCACCGAGTGGGAGGCCTGCCTACGCTACGTCTACGATATTGCTATAACTAGGGGTTAAATAAATATCAATTAATAGTTTATTGGTAAAAAGGTTTTCTCTATTTGGACTACTTTTAAATACATGGGATTAGTAGACAAGGGCAGTGACAATAAAACTTAACATAGACTATAAAGTATTCCCTTGTTATATTATAGTGCTGATTTGACACATCAAGCCTGCGACAGAACGTAACATTCTATTAATCAATCTTCAGTTTCTAAGCTTAAAAAACATGAAAATATTTTTTTTACACTAAATAATAATAACAGAACATATTTAGTTTCATGTTTACGTATAAGGGACAACAGAATGTGTATTTATTTGTAATTATTAGTGAAAACGTTACGTTCTATGGTCATTTCTTCTTAATAATAGTGATGTTATCACATGTAACCACCGATAAGGTATTTGTAACGTATTATTTCTTGTGGTCAAATAAACTAACCAATAAAGTTTTAGGCATATAAGTGATATGTTAATGTTATAACAATAGTAGATTGTACAATAAGAGCATAAATCAAGTCATTTTACACGTGACGTCCATTTACTATGGATAGTCACATCGAGGGTAAAATGGGTTTCAAAATCGAGTTTTACACTCTGCTTTCCACTTCGATTGCAAGGAAATAATAAATATTCAACAGCAATACAACAAATTTGGCTAAGTTTGATGAATAATTAGTTTCCTGCCACACAATTTTTCTTATTTTCCACCCCTTCACCCATTACCACCCCTAAAATCGACGGTCCACAAAGCACACTTTAGCCTCGGGTTTACAACACAATTTTGGCAATGGATATTATATTTCGTTATATTATATTACATCTACATGATAGGTACATAGAATTTACTATAGATGTCTATGGGCACATCGCTAGTTACGTCAAACTGGCATATGTTAAATCAGCATTATCTCGACGGCCGCACTATAGTCTCTACTATAAACTTATTAAAAATTAGGTTATCTTTGATAGATTTTAATCACTTATTAAATAACATTAAGTTTAGCAATATTTATTTAATTACTCCCAACAGCTAGGGAAATACAAAAAATCACGGAAATACTAGCTAGTTACTATCTGACTATAAAGTTATTAAAAATTAGGTCATCTTTGAACATTTTTAATCAAAGTTTAGCAGTATTTATTTAATTACTCCCAACAACTAGAGAAATAGAAAAATCCCAAATATACTAATTAGGACGGTACCCACTTTACTGTTCTTCTTTGATAGATTGACACCAAACGCACATACATAATAATATCGGAACAAATCAAACTACAAGAGGAGGAAAATATAAAATAAGATTACAAGTGAAAAAAGAAAAAGAAAAGTTAGATAAAATAGCTATCAGTGTGGTGTGATGTGCGTGTGAATGAATGTATGTATATGTATGTATGTATGTGTGTGTAAGAGAAAAGGAGAGAGAGTGCGTGTGTAGCGCGTGAATGCGCGTGCGTTTGCAGGTGTACGTGTGTGTTACGATTTGGCACAAAGCTTACAATCTGAGAACAAAATAGGATACATTTCTCCCGGATAGCGTTACCAGGCGTCCGGATAAAGCCGGACAGGGTTCAGGCTTTTTGCATGTGTGTCCGGCCAAATTAGATGGTATCCGGCCTGTCCGGCTTTTGTAAGGCTTTTTAGATATCAAGATTTAAACAGTTATCTGGACTAACTGGCGAGCGCGCCGTCGAATAAGCGACTATGACGGCGCTTCGTTGTCTGATTAAGACCTCGTTTAAAGGTCATTAAACAAGACTACATGACTAACTAATTCACTAAATTTTGTCATGTCTAAAGCGGACTTAAATAATTTAGGGAGTCTGGCTTTTTTACCCAAAAGTCCGGCTAAACTGGCTGGTGCGTCCGGCTATTTAGTTTTAAGATCTGGCAACCCTACTCCCGGAGAAATGGATAGTTCCTGAGGAATTTGGGAACACTCGATTACAGTAATGAAAACCGACCAAGTGCCATTCGGGGTCACACGAAAAGGGTTCTGCACAAAAACTTCAATACCTACAGAACAAGACTTCTCAGTACATACTTAGCTCTAGGTAAATAGGGGTCTACTTATTGTGGATTATGGAAATTTTATTATTTCCTGTGGGAACGGAAGGAATTAAGAATTTTTATAGGTTTTCCTGTAATCTATGCATTTAACCTCTTATACTGTGATTTCATCAAGATTTTAGGCCCTAGTTTCGGAGATAAAGGGTCATTTTTAACCTGTTTTCTTAAATAACTTCAAAACTATTTAGCTTTAAATTATTAAAAAAAATATTGAGGTTCTCACGACAAGCCATTTTCACACGATATAGTTTCCAAAGGCTTTTCTTAATTCGTATTAACCCCCAAAAGTGACCCCCATGTTTAAAATTAACTTATTTACGTGGCATTTCCGTCTTTGGTCACCGACTTACATATGAGTACCAAATTTCAACTCAATCGGTGCAGTAGTTTCAGAGCAAATTGGCTGTGACAGACGGACTGTTATATCTTTCCTTTGTATATATATTCGCATAGATGCATCTTCCATTTGCCTAATCATCATTTTCCATAAGCCTGTATGACGAAACCTTCTTTCCTAGCCAGTCCTGCCCCGACCGCCGCGCAATTCAGTCCTTCCTCACACATTTTGTAAAAATCGATTTATTTGTGAATTTTTATAATTAAAATCTAGTTTTTGAACAATAAAGTTTTTTTTAAAACAAGCTCCGTGAAACCTCGTCTAACATTTGGTGGCTAGCGTAAAGGGATCTAACAGGTCCTCGGATCGCCTCAGTGTGTGAAGTGAAATAAAAAGTGCATAAATCAAAATAAAAAGTGCATAAATCAAAATAAAAAGTGCGGCTAATTCCATAATCCAATCTCAAGATCTTCAAAATCCAGGACTCATTCAAATCTCCGTCAAATCCTGTCTCCAAGGTGTGGTCAGTCACCTTCTTCTACTTCTACCATGGGACCGAAACTCCTTGCAATTTTGTAAGTCAATCTCAACTTATAAAAGGAAGAAATTAAGTGAACTCATAACTCTCAACTCCGCCTAACACAGTGTTAAGCAGTGCATTACTCCGAACCGTTATCTCGAACAGTGCGCGTTAACTAAACACCTGCGCGATAAGCCCGCCCGCAGCGCTGTATTCAAGTGAAGACGTATCAAGTGTCACTCCGCCGTCTACATTCTGTTTATTCTATCTAACTGAGCTTCTAAGATTGTAAAATGCCAAAGGACGAAACTACAAATATGAACATTGAACCAATAGATTTAAATATTTTAGTAAAATTTATTAACAAATTCGATGGCAGCCGAGATAAGCTTAACTCTTTTCTGAATAACTGTAAAAATGCAATCAACCTATCCTCTGCTTCACAGCAGGGCATATTATTTAAATACATTCTAAGTCAACTTGAAGGCAGAGCAGAAGCTGCTTGCTCTATAAAAGATTTTGAAAATTGGGCACAATTAGAAGAATTTCTGAAAGATCATTTCGGAGAAAAGAAGCACTACACTTATCTTTTAACAGAATTGCAAGAATGTAAACAAGGTAGCCATGAGCCCGTCAACCAATTCGCATTACGTGTCGAGTCTTGTCTAAGTAAACTTTTAACAGAAATCAATGTTTCAATACCTACTAAAAAGAAAGGCGAATTGGCTGGCAGGGTCGCCGCTATGCAGGACCTAGCCCTGCATACATTTGTAATGGGCCTCCATTCTAAACTGTCTACTATTGTAAGGTGCAGAGACCCAGAAACTCTTAATGAAGCCATCAACTTTGCTGTCTCTGAAGACAAGCTAAATCAAAATGCTTACTATAGGTCTACTCCTAGTGGTAGTGATCGCCCTCGTCCTAGGGACCACACATACAAACCCTCTATCCACACATCTCAACAACTCGCGATCACTAACCCCGTGAATCCTAATAGCAGTGGAAATACAGTTTCATGTAGGTACTGTAAAATCTTTGGACATACTATTGAGAATTGTCGAAAACGCGAATACAATAACAGACAGAGACAACAAAACTTTGCACCGAGGCAAAACAATCGTCCTAACTTCTCAAAACCTAGGTCCATGCATCATGTTGAGGAAATTGATAACGAAACCCCATACCAAGTCGAATCCTGTGATGATGAGCCCTCTCAGAGTAATTTAAACTACCAAATGTCTCGATCAGACGCCGCCCGAGGCATCCATTAGCACAAGCCGGCGTCAGTAAATCCAAAAAGGCCAACCAACAGGGTATCCAGCCCCAAACCGACGGCCCTTCCTCTGAATCCGATAAGACCAACCGACAGGGTAACCAGCCCCAAACTGACGGTCTTCCTTCTAAATCCAACAAGGCCAACCGACAGGGTAACCAGCCCCAAACTGACGGTCTTCCTTCTAAATCCAATAAGGCCAACCGACAGGGTAACCAGCCCCAAACCGACGGTCTTTCCTCTGTTTCCATACAGACTTGCCAACAGGGTAGCCAGCCCCAAACTGATAGTCTGTCCTCTGAATCCACACATACTTACCAACAGGGTAACCAGTCCCAAAAAGAAAGTATGTCTACTAAATCAAAGACCCAGACTAAACGTGAGACTTCTAAACCTATAAATCCCTCAAATGCAATAGACATCAAAATCTATGAGATATCCTCTAATTCTAACAAAAGATACTTACCCCACGTACAGTTGAAAACCAACGTCTCTGACAGACCCCTGAGTCTATTAGTTGACACCGGTTCATGCGTGAGCCTTCTGAAAGAAGAATCCATTAAACATATGCCCAAACTAGGAAAGGAAAAAATTCAACTAAAGGGCATTAGTACAGATGGTAGTACTGTCTCCACTCAAGGTCAATTTAGACTTAACCTATTTCCAAATTCCGAGCCCGATATCTCGTACAAATTCCATGTTGTAAAAGAAATCAACCTTTTTTATGACGGTATTATAGGGAGCGACCTCCTGAATGACCTAGACTGCAAAATTGACTATAATCGCAATAGCTTGCAAATCCGCAATGTTGTAATCAAAATGAAACACAGTGAGCCAGTATATACCATCCCTCCTCGAACTGAAACAGTAATAGAATGTACAGTTACCAATCCTGAGCTTAAAGAAGGTATAATAACTGACCAACATATCTCTGAAGAACTTCTAGTGGCAAATTGTATTACCAAGGTAAAACCTAATAACCGAGTAAATATAATACTAGTCAACACATCCGATAAACCTATCTCTGTTAGTTCGGACCTAAGGCTCCAACTGGAACCTCTTAGTTCTACTGCTATTCCCTTGAGTAAAGAACCCTATTGCTGCGCAAATGCTACTGATAGGACAAATGAAGTCTTGCGCCAACTAAGGACATCTAACCTGAACAAGGAAGAAGCAGATGCCCTTATCGAACTCTGCTCTAAATATGCAGACATATTTCACTTACCAGGTGAACCACTGACTTATACTTCTAAAATCCAACACAAGATAAGAACCTCAAGTGATACTCCTATTCATACGAAAACCTACCGATTCCCAGAATGCCACAAACCAGAAGTGGAAAAACAAATTAACAAAATGCTTGAACAAAAGATCATTGTTCCATCTGTGTCTCCCTGGTCATCGCCAATCTGGGTGGTTCCCAAAAAACTAGACGCATCCGGTGAGCGTAAATGGCGTGTAGTGATAGACTACCGCAAATTAAATGATGTCACCATCGGGGAAACATACCTCATTCCTCAGATATCAGAAATCCTCGACCAGTTAGGGAAAAGCAAGTATTTCTCTACGTTAGATTTAGCCTCTGGCTTCCATCAGGTTTTAGTTTCTAAAGAAGATGCTGAGAAAACAGCCTTCTCTGTGCCTCAAGGCCATTTCCAATTCAATCGTATGCCATTTGGGCTCAAGAACGCCCCGGCTACCTTTCAAAGACTTATGAACACCTGTCTCTCTGGCCTAACCGGCATTAAATGCTTTGTCTATCTTGATGACATTGTTATCTACTCTTATGACCTTAAAAGGCACATTAAAGACCTCAATGATGTGTTTGATAGACTTCGAGGTTATAACCTCAAACTTCAACCCGACAAGTGCGAGTTCTTTTGCAAGGAAGTCTCATACTTGGGACATAAAATCAGTAATGAAGGAGTAAAACCGAACCCTGACAAGGTCAAGGCCGTCAATGACTTCCCAGTCCCAACTTGTACCAAAGCCATTAGGGCTTTTCTAGGTCTTGTAAACTACTATCGCCGTTTTATCCCAGATTGCTCAAAGATATCCAAACCCTTATCAAATCTTCTAAAGAAAGACGCGCCGTATATCTGGGACAATGAGCAGCAGCTCGCATTCGAAACATTAAAGCAGAAACTAATCTCTGCCCCGGTCTTGGCATACCCAGATTATACACAACCTTTCATTCTCACATGTGATGCATCTAACTACGCTATCTCTGCAATTCTCTCTCAAGGTTCTCAAAAAAATGAGCATCCCATTGCCTATGCATCAACTACACTAAACAAGTCTCAATGTAATTATAGTACGACAGAAAAAGAACTGTTAGCTATTGTCTTCGGGTGCAAAACGTTCAGACCATATCTTTTTGGTAAAAAGTTTCAAATTGTAACCGATCATAGGCCCCTCAAGTACCTCATGAATCATACAGATCCAAGCTCAAAACTCCAACGTTGGCGTTGTGATCTCGAAGAATACGACTACGAAATAGTCTATCGCAAGGGCAAATTAAACTGTGCTGCCGACGCACTCTCTAGATATCCTGTCAACCCAATATCCATTACGCCTGAGGATGAGTCTCAAGGTATAACCCAAAATCCCGAAGAAATTACTATCAATGAAGATCTTTTCCCTGACCTAAACCCTCTCGCTTGTGATCTCGAAGATGAAAGTGACCCCTTAAGCGGATTCGATTTAACTGCAGATCTTAACCCAGATCCTTACAAAGACCCAACCCCAGGGCCAAGTACTATCCCTGACATTCCCGTGACGAATCCTGATCCGATTCCTAACATAATCCCTCGTCACGTCGTGAACCCTTCACCATCACAAGGTCATGATCCTAACTCCAATCAAAACCCTACACCAAGTCCAAATCGTAATCCTACTCAAATAGATCCTCTACAATGCGTTAACGATAACGAAACATATAGTCAATGCCTGAAATCCATATGTGATAAGAAATTCCAATCAAATGTAAACATTCAGCAATTTAATGAAGACATCCATAAGACTAACTCAAAAATTGTAATAATCCCCACATCAATTGACCTTGACGAATCCAATCCGTATGTAGAAACTATTCTCAGTAATAGCAGTGACATCCAAGACCTTCTGGACGAAGAGCGAAACCTTCACTCCTTCAAACTCCTAAACACAGGTGAAAGGAAATACTACTTCCTTTTCACAAAGGTACACTACTTCGACCAATGCACATATCAAGATATTTTTCAATCCCTGAAAAACTTAAGGAATGAACTTATAGTTACAGCCGATATCGAAGAAATAGCGATATCTGACTTCAAAAACTCATTCGAAAATCCAACATTCCTGAAAATCTACAATATTCTGCTATACCTTTTCAACAATACTGGTATAAGAATAAATATATATCACAACACTATTGTATATCCTACCCTAAGCGAGACAATCAAAATCATGAAGGAAAACCATGATATCCCAATAGCTGGACATCTAGGGTCTACACGCATGTACAACAGGATAAAAGAAAAATATTATTGGAAAAACATGCGTTCAGATATCGAGAGATTTGTTAAAGAATGCTCTCTTTGCCAAACTAACAAAGCGTTTCGTCAAATAAATAAAGCCCCTATGCAAATAACTTCCACATCGACACGCCCCTTTGAGCGTATCAGTCTTGATATAGTGGGTCCACTACCAGAAGCCGGCACCGCTAAACTTAAGTTCATCCTCACTCTTCAAGACGACCTGACCAAATTCTCACATGCCTACCCAATATCCAATGCAACAGCTGAGGAAACATGTGAGTGTCTAGTCCACTTTATCACCGTATTTGGTATACCCAAATACATCAATTCCGACCAAGGCACCAATTTCACAGCAGACCTATTCAAAAAGGTCTGTGAATTCCTAAAAATAAAAAATATTTGGTCAACACCCTACCACCCACAATCACAAGGCGCATTAGAACGTAGTCACTCTACTCTAAAAGAGTATCTCAAGTCCTATGTAAATGAAAACCAAACCGACTGGCATAAATATGTCTACACCGCCATGCTTGCCTATAATAGCACTATCCACACAACAACACAGTTTACCCCTTACGAACTTATTTTCGGGCATAAACCATTCATACCCGACTCAGTCTATGAACTACGCCCAGACCTCACTTATCCCGAGTACGTAAAAATGCTTCATCATCGCCTTAAGCTATCTCGAGACAAGGCGATTGAAAACATAAACAAGTCGAAAGAAAGGTCTAAACAATATTATGATCAACGGACACGACCTGTCAAATACAAGGTCGGTGACCTCGTCTATATTAAAAATCATCTCCGTCTAAGAAAAGCACTGTCTCCTGTATGGAAAGGACCATTTAAGATAGTAAAGGTTCACCCTAACAACACCCTAACACTACTTATAAACAGGAGACACGTTAAACATCATTTCGATGAAGTCAAACCCGCCTCTTAATATCATTATAATATTAACTTTCTCTTTTCAGCTGCACCATAGTAGTAACGCAAACCAATGGGCAGTACGTCACACCGATTCAAAGTAGCCCCGGTATCTACTTTGACCCCGTAGGACATACTAAGCTAGTTAATGATTATTTTAGTGTAGTTATCCCTGTAGATATATCTTATATTAAGCCCCATATAGATAACATAAAAAGTGTAATCGGCACATCTCGGTTCCTGTGTCAGCAGAACACTGTTATTCCTGACTCTGAATGCCATAACGTCTTAGAACCACTTGTGGCGCGATTTAATGACATTATTAAAGAATATGACACCCTATCTCATCTAATCTCATCTCGTACTAGAAGAGCCGCGTGGTTCTCTGGCATAGGTACAATTTTTAAACACATATTTGGAACCATGGACGAGGATGATGCTATCAAATACAACAGCGCTCTTCAAATACTAGATAAGAATAATAAAAATCTAGCCTCTTTATTAAAACAAAATATTTTACTAGCAAACTCGGCAATAGCAAACTTTAATGAAACTATAAATATAATTAATGTAAATGAGGCACGATTGAATAGCGCCGTTGATCAATTGTCTTTAAATCTTAAGAATCTTAGTGTGATAACAAATGAAATTAGTGTTAGAACTAGTATTAATCAAATGTTAAATATCTTAGAATCTAACTTACTTACCTTGTCATTTAAGGTCGAAGACTTAGTTAACGCTATATTGTTTACTAAAAGTCATACCTTGCATCCTTCAATAATATCTCCGAGGCAGCTCTATGAAGAGTTAGTTAGTAATGTAAGATACCTACCTACTTATAAGGAGTTCCCTATAACAATAGATTTAGAAAATATACACCCCTTAATCTCTATGTCGGAGATAATTTGTTATTATTCAGATGGGAAAATTGTATTTGTTGTCAAAATTCCACTAGTTCATCACATGGAATATAATTTATATAAAAATATTCCAGTACCGATTCCATTAGATTTAGCAAACCCCAACTCATTTGTGATGATTGTCCCATCTAGTAACTTTATAGCCATAAGTAAAGATAAGGCCACTTATTATACCATAACAGACTTGAGCTCTTGTAAACAAATCGCTAATCAGCTGTTCATATGTAATAATCAGAACATGTACTCTACTGCAAATAACCCTAGCTGTGAGACCGAGATCATTGCCAAGGTCGTCACCTCATTACCCAAGTTATGTAATACAAAATTTTTGTATGGTAAAATTGATATTTGGCAGAAGCTTAAAGGAAATAGATGGATTTTTGTTCAATCTGACCAATCCAAAATAGCAATAGACTGTAACAAAGACGATTTAAAGGAAATAAAATTGTTAGGTACTGGTATTTTAGAATTAAAAAATCATTGTGTAGCATATTATAAGGATATTATGTTAGTTGCCAAATATGAACCTAGTTTAAGCCTTAATTTAGTACATTCAGAGTTCAATCTCATAAATGACTCGTGTTGCAATTTATCTAAATTTAGGACGTTTTCTCCCCTTATAAAACCAGTTAATATTTCTAATGTAAATTTGGACAAACTTAAAGAATTTAGTAAAACATCAAATATTATTTTTGACAATTTGGACAAAATCGAAAGAGAACCCGAACCATTTCTATTGAGATACCACTCTGGATATCCCATTTCAATGATAATATTTAATTTTATTATAGCCTGTGTAATACTGTATTTACTGATTACTAAAGGTGGCTCTGTCAAGAAGTGTTTTAAACGAAACAAAGTTAATGAGACAGACATTGAACTCGCAGAGCGCGAAAATCCTGTACCAGCTCCCAGGATCCGAATGTCCTAAGGTTCTCCTGTCTTATTCTCCATGAACATCCTATCCATAAACTTCGCTTTTAAAGGCGTAAGTTTAGTCCTCCGCGGGGGGCTGTTATATCTTTCCTTTGTATATATATTCGCATAGATGCATCTTCCATTTGCCTAATCATCATTTTCCATAAGCCTGTATGACGAAACCTTCTTTCCTAGCCAGTCCTGCCCCGACCGCCGCGCAATTCAGTCCTTCCTCACACATTTTGTAAAAATCGATTTATTTGTGAATTTTTATAATTAAAATCTAGTTTTTGAACAATAAAGTTTTTTTTAAAACAAGCTCCGTGAAACCTCGTCTAACAGGACGGACAGGCAGGCACACGAGTGATCCTATAAGAGTTTCGTATTTACCTTTAGAGCTTACTTATCTACGCGGGCGAAGCCGCGGGTAAATTCTAGTTCGTAATATAAAGCGGTTCCCAAGCACTTTTCATTTTCTTTTCTTTTTTTTTTCTTTTCATCGTCACTTACTCACTTACCATCAGATGAGATGATATCAAGGGCTTACCAATCGTGAATAATAAAAAAATCTAAATTTGATGCCACTTACTCACTTACCATCAGATGAGATGATATCAAGGGCTTACCAATCGTGAATAATAAAAAAAGCTAAATTTGATGAAAATAAGACAAAACCGACCTGAGACAGAGTTGTTACAGTCTCAACACGGTCGACGGGACGGGGGCGACGCGAGGATAGTGGCTTGCGAGGGGACAATCCACGCCCCGAGCGTGGAGAGGATCCAAACCCTGAATGCGGGGAGGGGCAGGGTCCGGAGCGCGGGGACGTCTGCCATAAAAAAAGAAAGGCATAGGGTTATTGAGTAATAGATAGCCATTTATAAAAAAAAACCTTACATAACCACTCCTAACTTGAACAATTACGGAGGTGTCCGTTACGGTAACGGTAACAGTGTCGCGAGTTCAACGGTTTTTCCCATCTCAAAAAAACCCAACGCGCCTAAAGAAGATATCACTTCCAAAATCGAAAAGTGGAACAAGAAATCACTTATTCAGGAAAGCAAGTCACACAACGGATCCTCTCTCTTTAGCCGGTCCTTTATTAATAAAGACCGTTGTCTGTTATTTTTATACCTGACTGCAAAAAAGGTAGTTAAGTATGAATATACAGGGTGTAACATAAAGGTGTGGTGATACTTTAAGGTGGGCTTGTACTCATCAAACTGAACCACTTTTGTTCTGCAACTTTGCTGAAATCGCAATTTTTTTTTGATTTATCGTACAAATCGTTCAGCTGATTAAACGGTTTTGTATGAAAAATCTAATAAAAATTTCGCGATTTCGGTAAAGTTGCAGAACAAAAATCGCTCAGTTTGATGAGTACAAGCCCACCTTAAAGTATCACCACACCTTTATGTTACACCCTGTATGTAAGATATGTTTGTTTTTTTGCCTGAGCCTCCAAATAAAACGGCTTGATGAATTTTGGAATGCGAGTGGTGTCGTTAGATTCGTCTCGTCAGTGAGATGGGATACATTGCGGACACGTGCTTGCGGGGCATTCACTATTCATTTAACTACTGATAATGTTATATACAGGCTGTCCCAGAAATAACACACCATACTGACATTGGAGATAGATTGGGTTTAGGTTTTATCAGATAACATCAACACAACCCTAGTAAAAGTCCGCTTGTTTTCGAGATTTTTCTAATTTTGTATGAAAAACGCATTTGTTTAAATGCTTTGTGATTTTCCAAAATAAATTTACATTAAAGCTGACATGCAAAATACGGTAATAACTTCCTCGTTTTATAAACATTCCAACAAAGTAAAAAAAAAAGAAAAAACATACAAATTAGTTGCAACAAAAATAATAATTGCTGTCAAAAGGGTGCCTCAAATCCCACACTTTTCTAAGAAATAAACAAATATTAAATTTTTTGAATGACATTGTTAATCCAAGTTGTCAATGATGCTACAGGGTCACAGATGCCTGATAATGCAAAAAAATGATAACGCTTGGAATTTAAAAGAACATGAAAATAATGTTTCTTAAAAAAATAATATGGTACTTCATGCCAGAGATTTGTTACCATCACTAACAAACAACATTTAAAAATCGAACCCATTTACACGCAGAATATTATAGGTAGTTCGCTTCCGTTGCACCGAATGCTACTAAGAAAAGAGATGCCAATTGGCATCATTTTATTTGCTTCACTTTTAGGACGCATGTAACCTCTCTACATCCCCTTAAATATAGCATATCTCTGCTTCAGGCTTCAGGTATCCGTTTGAAAGCAATCATTAACTTTTTTACTTTGTTGGAAAGCTGATAAAATAAGGAAGATTTCCTCGTATTTTGCACGCCAACTGTATCATTATTATTTTTTTGAAAATCTCAAAACACGCCAAGGCATTATCCATACAAAATTATAAAAAAAAATCAAATGCAAATATATCAAAAATCGACGGAGTTTTACTAGGATTATGTATGATATCTGATTGACCTATACCCAATCTTTCTCCAGTGTCACTCTGGCGTGTCATTTCTGGAACATCCTGTACATATATAGCTCATTACAATACTCACTACTCTTGGCTCGCATAGATACACGTACGGCGCGTGCTTGCGGGCCGAACTCGGCGAGTGTGCGGAGACCGGTGGTATGCGGGACGTATTTCCGCCACTTCCTGCATATGAATGAACTTTGATTTATACAGGGTCATCATCAATCATCATCATCATCATCGTATCAGTCGAAAGACGTCCACTGCCCTGGCCCTGCGCTGCCCGCATCCAGCGGCTTTCCACGACTTTCTCCAGGTCGTCGTACCAGCGAGTGCGATGTATTCATAAGCTACATCATCCAATTCGCATTTGTCACTCGAAAACTTTATTCCCCACCGGCCGTCTGTTCTACGAACTATACCACTTTAGTGTAGCTCTTTATTTCTTAAGGTACACAGGGTAAATAGATTAAGAAAGAGAATGAAGAATGAAGAATTTGCATTTATTTCCTAAAAACAGTGACAGGCATAATTTGAATTTAAGAAATGTAAATAAAATAGATATAGCCTTTTCGAGACTGAGTAAGGTTAAGAAGTCATTTGTGGGGCAGTGTATAAGATTCTACAATAAAATTCCAGAAAATGTAACTAGTTTGTCAGAGAATAAATTCAAGACTCATGTCAAAAAAGTTTTGTGCTCTAGAGGATATTATAAAATAATAGATTATGTAAATGACAAAGATATATATGTTGATTCTATATCAAATACCATTACCTGAGACTGTAATCTGAATCATGACATTATTTGCAATATACAGTAATGTATTTTTGTTTAGACTATTTAAAAGTGTGTGTAAACATCTATTTGACATAAATTGTTTTGAGTTTTGATTTTTTTGAATGTCAGGGCGAAGAATATAAGAGAGCGAGCGAAGCGTGCTTGGTAATTTGAAGCATCACAAGTCCGGCAGTTTGTTTTAGAAAGCTTTTTATTCAATATTGTCTCGTAGCGATGTCTAGTAGTTAACTTATGTAGCTTTGTATGATAGCCTCATCAAGGCTACTTTTTATCGAATATTTTATGTAGTTCCTTTATAGATCCATAGATGGCATTAACTATAAATTAGATACGACCTGTCCGAAATGTCTGTGGACCTGGCCAGTGACGTCATTCAAATAGATTATACAGAAGGATCCGCCCGTCTCCATATTTCAGTCAGGTTTTCTTCATACATGCAAAAAGTAGCGCCATCTGACATCTCGTACGAACTAGCGTGGACGAGAGTTGACTGACGTGCCGAGTTAAAAGAACCTTGATAGAATTGTCACTTTAAAAATTCGTTTTTTAAATTTGTTTACAAGAAAAAATACAATGTAAGGTTACTTATCGATGATACGACGTTTCTTTTTAGCCTTTCTTTTATTATATTTACGGCCTCTAACAACACAATAAGGCATTTTTATATGGAATATTTTTCCACCGCACTGAACAATGTCCCGCAGACGACTGACTCGCGAGTGTGCGAAACTTTCGATTTTCGCACCAATTCGCTGGGCCCATTAGTCGCGCGCGTTGGCCGGGTCCTTACGCCAGTAATATATAAGTCATTGATTATATCAGATTTTTATTAAAATTACTAAAGATTGTAGGTCATAGGTATAAAAAACGTAATTCAATATACATATTATTAAACATATAATTGTATTTTATTCTGTTATTTTTATAACTGTACAGTGTGTATAACTTTATTAGCATTCCAGCGAGGTCCGCAGATATTTCGCAAATACAGTCCTTTTCTCCTCTAATTTCTAGTTTGGCTCTTAAAGTAATTTTATTCGTTTGAAATAAAGACTAAATAAAAGTACTTAACTGTCAAAAAGTATTCATGCCTAGAAAGCGTTTTAGCGCGTACAAATTGAAAAACAAGATATTATTTTTAACGCCTCCGTGGCGTAATGTTTATGTCCATTAGCTTCACATCAAGATGTCGCGGGTTCAATTCCCAGTGAAGTTTACCTTTGTAAGACTCGGTTTGGTTTGTGGAAGGGCATTTCCTAAGCCCGCCTGGCTAGCTACAGACCATCTTATCTATCGACATCAATGTTAACAGCATAGATGTGTTCCGATTAGAAGATAGCCAGTTACCCTATTGCGTTGGAGAATCTTGGCAAGCCCACTTCCATCTTCAGCATCATCGTTACTTACCATCAGGCGAGATGATGCCAAGGACATACCAATCCTTACTAATATTATAAATGTGAAAATGTGTTTGTTTGTTACCTTTTCACGCTTCAACGCCTGGACCAATCTTTATGAAATTTGGCATGCAGGTAGCCTATGTCACGGAGAAGGACATAGGCTACTTTTTATCCCGGGAAAATAGCTTAATCTGATGCAGTTCCTGAGGGAACTGAAAAAATACTCGATTGTTGTGATTTTTTGCACAGAGATGGTTGAGTAGGTGGGAAACGACATAATTTATTAATCACCCTTAAAGACAGTCATTAAAACGATGTCCACGCGGGCGAAGACGCGGGAAAAGATTGATAAAAAATTAAATAGGCAAGAAAGTTACCAATAGGCAAAGTGGCTAAATTAAAGTGAGCTGCGGTGGAAGTGTGTCCGCGCGCGGAGGACGTCGAAATGCGGGCTAGCAAAAAAAAAACATATAGTCAAATTACTGTACTTACCCATAACTTAAGAGTCTCCAGGAGGCTCGAGTTTCCATACAAACGTAGTTTCACTTTAATACAAAAACTGCATGCCAGATTGAATCCAAACTTTGTATATATATTGAGTAGGCACATATCAATGTTTGTAATTAGTTTTCATAGTAGTAAATTATTTTATTTTTTATTTTTTTTTATAGTTTGAAATTGAATCATTTATTTATGTATTCTTGTCTTTAGTTTTAATTTTTAATAATATTTATAGTAGTAAATTGTAACGTAACTAAGCGAGAGCTTAAATTAGTTTTGTACTAAAAGTTTCAAACTGCTCTTATTTTTTTCCGTTTTATATTAGTACATAGAAAACTAATTACAAACATAGATATGTATCTACTCAATATATTTGCAAAGTTTGAATTCAATCTGACATGTAGTTTTTGTATCAAAGTGGAACTGTATGGAAATTCGAGCTTCCTGGCGGCCCTTAAATATAAAGGGGTGAAAAAATACAAACATGTCACAGTCTAAAAACTAGTCCGGGACCAAAGTATACATAAGGTCTAACAAAATTAGCTGAAACTATTTTAACTGGTGCTTCTACCCATGAAACTGAACAACTTTCCCCATGAAACCCATAGTCAAATCTCAAAAAAAAATTTGAACTTCCCATACTAAGTTGGCTGATCAGCTGATCGACTTAGTATGGGAGAGCCAATTTTTTTTGCGATTTGACTATGGGTTCCATGGGGAAAGTTGTTCAGTTTGATGGGTAGAAGCACCAGTTAAAATAGTTTCAGCTAATTTTGTTACACCTTATATATGTATTAGTACTAACATATAGTAAGGACACTCCCTGCCGCTCTCTAGATTGCTACCTCACCCCCTCGTCACCCATATTGATACAGATTGGTTACAGTTTGGTTGTCGGACGTACAGGATTACGCCGCCATTTTGTTTGTTCCGTCATTCCATTCCAGTATTTTCTGGCCCGTTGTATGTAGTGTCCAGTGTGTGCCGGGACTCAGGACTTATCTACATGTGGGGCCCACACCGCCCTCCCACTGCGGTCGCCTTTTTCCCTCCAAACAGCCTGTGTCGTGGTTTTTGATGTGTAACATCTTTCCTCTAGCTTTCCTGCTATCTGTAGCAGTAATTTCTGTAGGAGTGATTTCGTAAAAAGGGACGGAAGTGTGTAACAGAAAATGTGTTTTTATGCGTTTAAAGCTAAGGAAACAAAGCTTGTACCTACCTAAAATCTTTTAGGTTTTTCGAAAATTATTGAGAATCGGCTACGTACGAGTTTCATGGGAAAAATGCTTAAAGATGATGAGTAGAATTCCCAGTTAACGGATCTTCCATCAATAAAGTTACATGAACCTGTAGATCCTTACTTTTAGTCTTGTGTGGACGAGGAGAAATGTCTGGGCTCCCTGCACAGCTGATCTGACTGGACGGCTGCAAACAAATCACGGCAATTAGAGTCCACGTCTATGGGATGCTATTATATAGACTTAAGGACCACCTCCGTGGCATAATGTTTAGTTTATTTGACTCACACCAGGAGGTCGTGGGTTCGATTCCCGGCGGGGTCTGACTTTGTAAGACTTTGATAAGCCCTTGGCATCATCCCATCCAACACATCAATGCTGTATTGATGTTTGGCGGCAAGACCAAGATGAGATGGTGGTATCTAGCCAGGCGGGCTTAGAAAATGCCGTACCACAAATATAACAGTCTTACTAAATAAGTCCACGCTGAAAATCGAACCTCAGCCCATTACACAGACAATTCTGAATAACCCGTACATTATTACTCATTTATTATGCGTACAGCGCAGGAGTGGAACTCCTTGCCTACGTCAGTGTTTCCCGATTCCTATAATTTGGGGATCTTCAAGGCAAGAGTGATTTGCTTCCATCTTCGGCATCATCGTTACTTACCATCAGGTGAGTTGCAGTCAAACGCACTCAATTTTTAATAATAAAAAAACCCCCTAAAAGTGACACTTTTAGAAAGCACTACATAGGCATTCGATCAGAACAAAGTCTGAATGGCATCTATGTTTTTTGTAAAAAATAAAAAATAAACAAATTAGAAGAAAAAAACATAATTTGTAATGAGAGAGTGTTAAATATTGTTTTTAAATTACTAGGACTAGGTTGGTAAGCCAATCATATTCTTGCTTAGATTTTACAGCTGTTAGTTTGAAAAGAAAATGGAGTTGACTCGATTGACATACATGTAATTTGATACGCTAAAAACGTTACAAAACCGGCCAAGTGCGAGTCACAACTGCATACATAAGGTTCCGTACCATCATACTAGATGGCTATAGCTTCTTCATGTTAAAAAAAAACACGTTTTTTGTATGGAGACCCCCCCCCCTTATTTTTTCACTTTTTCAAATTTTTATTATTTGTTGTTACAGCGGCAACAGAAATACATCATTTGTAAAAATTCAACTGTATAGCTATCACGGTTTTTGAAATACAGCCTGGTGACAGACGGACAGCGGAGTCTTAGTAATAGGGTCCCCTTTTCACCCTTTGGGTACAGAACCCTAAAAACGACTTCTACTACTACACCGATTTTTATAAAATTTATATGGGACCAACTCTAAAGCATACCCTAATAAAAAAAAAAACATGAAAATCGACTAACAATCTGCGAAGTTAACACGGTGAAGGAAAACATCGTGAGGAAATCTGCACACATCTGCGAAGAAACTCGACGGTTGTATGTAAAGTTGACCAACCCACACTGGGCCCGCGTGGTCGACTATGGCCGGATCGCCCAAACTCAGGGTAGGCTCGAGCCCCTCCGTGGGGACGTATATATGAGCTGATATGATGATCACATAACAAATACAAGAAAAACACAGTCGAATTGAGAAGCTCCTTTTCCTTGGAAGTCGGCTAAAAAGGAGCTGCAATTGAATTTGTTTGAATAAATTGTTGTAATAAAACCATAAGGTATTGTTGCAAAAGAAAATTACATCTGACACCGGATATTATTGTCCTTTATTCTTTACGTTTTTGAAGTATGGCCCTAATTAGATTTTTTACTTTGAACTAGGTACTACTTTATTTTTATGCACCTTATTTTCATAATTTACTTCATCATATCAGCTGAAGGATGTCCACAGCTGGACAAAGGCCTCCCCCAAGGATTTCTACGACGACCGGTTCTACGCTGCCCGCATCCAGCGGCTTCCCGCGACCTTTACCAGGTTATCGGTCTATAAATTTTCATAAATTGCTTAATGTAGGTTAAATTGTTAAATCATAGTTTCCTATGTTTATCAGTCTACCCCTATTTTATCTACCCAAACTCTATAAAATCTATCACGTGCACATAATACGAAAATTCCTCTTATGCTCCTTTTGTCTGCGGGCCACCCGGTAGTAAGGTGTAAGACTAGAGGCAGCCTCGTGGCAAAATATATACAGGATGACTGGTAAGTAGTGCAAATCCTTTTACGGGGCTATAGATCAGTTCGTTTGCAACAAATTATAACATCTTATGCAAAAGTGACCCATTTTTGAGATATTGCAGTTTTAATATTTTGTTATAAAAAATCCCAAGTGTTATATCTAAATATCAATAAAACGAAAAAAAATTAATTACCGTTCGAATTTTTTATTGGTTTCAACTTCGTTATATTCTAAATGATAAATTAGAATCGATATTTTGTATTTTTTTTTCATAAATGTGGACATAATGCTTCAAAATTAAAAAAAAACTTGTAATTTACGAAAACATTGCTTAAAAAAAGCAAGTATAAAACCAAAAATCTTAATACAATTTTATTTGCATGTTAACTTAAAAACATCTACATTTTACTATCTTTCAGACGAGGTATAAAAAATTAACTTAACTGTTAGAATTACCAAAATATCACCAATACAATAGGAGTAGGTAGCAAAATAAATGTTCGCAACCTACGTACCCGGTAGGTACATACTAATTCAGTGGCGACTGATAGATGCCTAGTACTCCGTTTTTTGTTTTACTACATAAGTTAAAAACGAAATTAATTCAAATTTTGATAAATTAGTCAGAGGCACGTTATTTAAAGCTCATTCTCAAAGTGACTTCCCCCGTTTTATTTTGCTATCTACTCCTATTGTATTGGTGATATTTTGGTAATTCTAACAGATATGTTAATTTTTTATACCTCGTCTGAAGGATGTTTTAAAGTTAACATGCAAATAAAATTGTATTAAGATTTTTTGTTTTATACTTGCTTTTTTAAGCAATGTTTTCGTTAAATTACAAGTTTTTTTTATATTTTGAAGCATTGTGTTCACATTTATGAAAAAAAATACAATCTATCGATTCTAATTTATCATTTAGGATGTAAAGAAGTTATAACCAATTAAAAATACGAACACTAATTTTTTTTTTTTGGATTTATCGATATTTAGATATAACACTTGGGATTTTTTATAAAAAATCTTAAAACTGCTTATCTCAAAAATGGGTCACTTTTGCATAAGGTGTTATATGGTTTAATTTGTTGCAAATGAACTGATCTATAGCTTCTTAAAAGGATTTGCACTACTTACCAGTCACCCTGTATATTAGTACTAACATACAGTATGGACACTCCCTCCCGCACTCTAGATTCCGACTTCACCCCCTCATCTCCCAAATTGATTCAGATTGGTTACAGTTTGGCTGTCGAACGTAAAGGATTTCGCCGCCATTTAGTTTGTTCCGTCTTTCGTTTTTTGAAATGTCATTTCTAGCCCGTTGTATGAAGTGTCCAGGATGTGCTCGTGGTGACCGGCATCGCCACGCACGGCTCGCGCTGAGTACTAATCTGACGTACTCGGAGGCAACGAGCCTCGCTCGGGTCGAGGCATGTGCGTGGCGAGACATGCCTCAGAATAAGGCCGTCCACATTTGAGCAAATGCATAGAGGTATCCTGCCTCAGCACAAGGCTGCCTATATTCTGCACGCACCTTTAAATTGGTTATTTGTGCGAGATAGGAGTATCTTTGTGTTCTGTTCTATAGGATATCGATTCTGCGAGCCAGGTGGCCGATCGCTGTGTTGTTGACTTACTGGCTCGACGTTCTCGACCATGGTGCGGATGTCAGAGTCGGCGGCGGCGCGCGGCGCCCGCGGCTCGCGCGGCCCGCGCATCAGAGGCTTGCGCCACCTGGAACACAGAATTATCCCAGATTTTAGTTATAATTAGTTATATTCACTTTAATTCTAGTCAAACGCACTCAAAATTTTAATAAAAAAAAATCCGCAAGCAACCGATGCGCCCATTTTGGGTAAGTTGGTCAGCGTCACTGCCAACCTTCCCGGGTTAATCGGCATTGTTAAAATAGTTATTTATGCCACTTAAAAGTAATGAGAGAAATTGTAACACGTGCTGTCTATTGTGCCACTCAGCTTCGCTTCGTGGAACAAACTATTACTCATGCTACAATGGCTAATTGGGTGCAGTGGCATACAATACTTTTTCTACGACCATGAAATAGGTAAATAAAAGAAAATTTTAAACCGTCTAAAATTCATTCATACAGCCTAATCACACGCGATGCTTAGCCATGGCGCAGGTACGCGTACTTTTTTAAATGGCCTTGGTATCTTGCACAAAATACATTGAAATTTTGTCATAATCACATATATTGAATTTTTGAAGCCAAAGCCATAAAAATGTTTAAAAAGTTTCATTGTAGTACAGTTGTCTCGTTTTCGTTTTGAATTGATCATTGTAAAACGACTTGTAAGAATGAAAACATATGATATGATTTGAGGTTATGTATTAAGCAAATTACCAAATGGGAGTAGAAAAAAGTTTTTTAATGAAAATATAGACTATTTTAAGAAATTTGATCACTGTTTATTTTCAACTGACTTCCAAAAAGGAGAAGGTTCTCAGGTCGGTTGTATTTTTTTTATTTTTGTGACATCAGAACAAGGTCATTTATAAACCGATTTAAAAAATTCTTTGTAATATTTGATAGGGTATGCTGCCAGGTGCTGGGACTACCCATATAAATTTTAACAAAATCAATTCAATACTATAAAAACATAAAAAATGTGGCAAAATTGTACCTACTTGGTTGTTGTGACTGAATTCGGTTTATTTGACGCGTTCAGCGTGGTCAAGTATTTTATGATTATTCAATGATAAAAAACACTGTGAAAAAACAGCCAATATTAATTTAAATTGACGATTATAAAATTAATTTACTTATTAATTAATTTAATATTTACAGTATAAAATAGATATCATATGGTTTTTTATTTTTTAATACCTCATTAAAATACTCGTTAAATTACACTGCAAAATTTTTATAAATTAAAATCTTCTTGTCTTCCGGTGCGCGGTCGCCACTGTCGCAATAGGGATGACGACAGCATCAGAAATAAATTATAAACTCTTGATCACTAAATTGCCCTCCTACTTAAACTTCGAAAAACCTTACTCGTTTTGTTTTCCATCAAGTCTTCGATTTTTAATTCATCGAAATCACAAAATGAGTACATAAATGACGCTGCTAAACTATGACGTCACGCCTACATATTTCTAACATTTTTAGAACAAAATGTCGTTTTTGACAGATGATAAAAAGGAAATCAGATGACTAGCATTCGTTATCCCTATGCAACGGTCATCTAAGGATTTACTGAATGAATAAAATAAAAAAATACGAGTTTTCTTTAGACCACACGACTGAAGTAAAAGCTTCCATCTATATGTTTGAAAGTAAATACTTAGTCTTTATGGAGGTATAGACAGTTTATGAAAAGAGTTTTATATTTTTGACAACGGATATTGTTGCTTTGGCAACCGATATTGTTGGTTAACAAAAATAAATACTACCTATCTCTCTTCCGATCTTTTTTTTATATTATTTTTTTTATTCACAATTGGTAAGCCCTTGGCATCATCTCACCTGATGGTAAGTGACGATGATGCCGAAGATGGAAGCGGGCTTACCAAGATTCCCCAATGCAATGGAGAACTGGCTATCTTATCTTCAAGCCGGAATACATCAATGTTGTTAACACTGATGTTTGGCGGCAAAACTTAGGTAAGATGGTGGTAGCTGGCCAGGCGGGCTTAGAAAATACCCTTCACTAATCTAATATATAAAAATGAATAGCAAAATGTGTTGGTAAGCGCATAACTCGAGAACGGCTGGACCGATTTCGCTAATTCTTTTTTTGTCGAGTTCGTTATTGTCAGGAGAAGGTTTTTATGTAGGGTAGGGTAGGGTAGGGTAGGGTAGTTAGTGTAGTGTAGGGTAGGGTAGTGTAGGGTAGGGTAGGGTAGTGTAGGGTAGGGTAGGGTAGTGTAGGGTAGGGTAGTGTAGTGTAGTGTAGGGTAGTGTAGTGTATGTAGGGTAGGGTAGGGTAGGGTAGTGTAGGGTAGGGTAGTGTAGTGTAGGGTAGAGTAGTGTAGTGTAGAGTAGTGTAGGGTAGGGTAGTGTAGGGTAGTGTAGTGTAGTGTAGGGTAGGGTAGGGTAGTGTAATGTAATGTAAGGCGGTAAGTAGTTCGCCGGGACAGCTAGTTATACTTATATAATTATTCTTCACTAATTTATATATCCCTCTCAACTTCCGTTCGCCTCGCCAGAACACACTTCTGTAACGCTCTTGCCACGTATCCGCCATCTTATTCCCCAAGTCAAGCGTTTTTACTTCAAAAATAAAAGTCCTAGCTATAGCTTTGTCACAGCCCCAACCAAGTGTACATTTTACATGTTGAGCTCATTTTGCGGTTTGTTAATTTTGCGTGTTGTGCGCAACGTCAATTAACCTGCGTGATCAAGGCAGTGGGGTTCGCTGTTAGCCTTACAACCTTCAGCAAACCGGACTTGGCCCCCGTGTGGGGAAGAGATCCGTGCCCCAGCAGTGGGGTGGGGGCGTTTATGGTTGTTAACGCGTGCTGTGTGCACATTTTGCGTTCTACAAATTTCGCGTTTTTTCACATTTTGCTGCGAAGACTACTATGAGTAGTCTTAGGGTAGGTAAGACCCTCCTCCCCCTTTATAGGGAAGTCTACCTAGGCGACTCAGTAGACCTGAGTTAGACAGACTATCTGGCTTACCCTTTTGGTGACTTGGGCGAAGGCCTAGGCGAGGAGCGTCGCGTGCGGCGCGAGGTTTGCGACAAGGTGCCGCGCACCTCGCCAGCTTCGCCCTTTGCTTTGCTCCTGCGGCCAACAAAAAATCACCACTAAAGACTTAATAATCGAGTTTGATGAAAAAATATTTGTCAAAATTTTAGCTGTACCTTTAACCAAAGTATATATAAGGTGTAACAAAATTAGCTGAAACTATTTTAACTGGTGCTTCTACCCATGAAACTGAACAACTTTCCCCATGGAATTGGTCAAATGGAATGGGTCAAATCGCAAAATCGCATTCTATATCAAGACCGGTGTACGCGCACGGCCCGCCGCTCACCCCGCCGCGTCTATAGAACAATTATGGTTATGTATGACAGTTAACGGCAAAAGTTTTATAATAGGAACTGCATACCGCCCTAATTGGATAAACGTTGACAATTTCTTTGATGCGTTAACAAATTCTATTGTTCATTTTTCGAATTATGATAATATAATTTTGATGGGAGATTTTAACATTAATATGCTCGACAGTAATAACGAGAGAACTGTAAAATTTGTTAATTTCTTACAATGCATGAGTTTGGAACAGATCGTTACTGAACCTACTCACTTCTCGACTGACAACCAAACTTTGATTGATGTCGTATGCACAAACGCCTCAGTTCGGAAAATATCGGTAACAAATATTACAGGCTCTCTTGGACATAGCATGATTAGTGTTGAACTTTGTGTAAGAAGAAATAAAATAGCTCCTAGAATGATTTCATATAGACCTATCAAGGACATAGTCATTGATAATTTCAATAGAGACCTTGAATCGCTTGATTGGGAGTCAGTGAATCGTCAGCGTTCAGTAGAGGGTATGGTTACCCTTTTTAATTGTTTAGTTACAGATCTTTTTGATAGGCATGCACCGTTAAAGACAGTAAAAATTAGACCTTTACATTCACTGCCATGGATCACGGACACCATCAAAGATATGATAGATATGAGAAATCAAGCACACGAAAAATATCGTCAATTAAAAACAGAGAGTAGCAGAAAATATTATATCGATTTCAAAAAACTAGTAACTAATAGTATTTACAACGAAAAACGTGCCTATTATAATCATCATATTAACAATAACCAACATGATTCCCAACTTCTATGGAAAAAATTGAAAAAATCTATTTTAATTGATAATGACAAAAGTAGTTCTCTGCCTGATCATTTTAATGATGCTAATGTAATAAATAATCATTTTCTTGAAGTACCGGGTGAAGAAACAGTGCCTTTATCTGAACTAACCTTTTTTGAATTTCATCGTTTTGGGAAAAAAGTTTTTACCTTGAGAACTGTAGGAGAAAGCGATATTACAAAATTTATTTTGTCAATCTCCACCAATGCTATGGGTGTAGACGGTATCAGCAAGGATATAATTTTGTTAACACTTCCAAAAACTTTAAAGGTTATTACGAACATTGTAAATAAATCAATTTTGTCAGGGGAAGTACCTTCCGTTTGGAAAACAGCCATGGTTACTCCATTGCCTAAAGTTGATAATCCGGTAAATTTGAAAGATCTTAGGCCTATTAGTGTTTTGCCTTTTTTGTCAAAGCTTTTAGAAAAAGCAATTTATACCCAATTATCTGAATTTTTAGAAAACAACAACATCTTACCTCCACTACAGTCAGGTTTTCGTAAAGGCATGGGCACGGTCACTGCGTTGCTTGATGTTGTGGACAACATACTTGCTGAGCAGGATGCTGGAAAGGGCACAAGCCTTGTTCTGCTTGATTTTTCCCGTGCTTTTGAAAGTATTAATACATCTTTGCTACTTTCTAAATTGGCCTTCTATGGGGTGGATTATAATTCTCTTGTGTGGTTTCATAGTTACATTACGAATCGTTCTCAAATAGTAAAATTAGTTAAAGAGGATGGCAGCTCAGCTCTATCACACCTAAAATCTGTAAATCGGGGAGTTCCACAAGGCTCTATACTTGGTCCTCTTCTCTATATAATTTACAGCGCCGACATCACTACGGTTATTCAACATTGCAATTTTCATCTTTACGCAGACGATGTTCAAATGTACATATCGGCTCCTCCACTTGAATTTCATGCAGTCTTACCGAAGCTTAATGAGGACCTTGATAACGTAGCACTGTGGGCATGTAGAAACGGCTTGATACTTAATTCGTCAAAAACAAAGCATATGATTCTTGGCTCAAAACACCAAATTTCAAAAATTCTTAGTACAAATCCAATGGTAAAAATTAAAAATAAGATAATAGAAAGAGTAGATGAGACTAGAAATTTAGGTATTATCTTTGACAGCCAATTGCGCTTTGAGTCTCATATAGTTAACTTAGTTAAGTCTTGCTTTTATCGTTTAAAAGTTCTTTACCGGATTCGCAATCTACTCTCCGAGAAAGTAAGGGTCACACTGTGCGAGGCTTTAATTCTCTCCAGATTAAACTATGGGGATCTTGTGTACGGGCCTCGCTTGCTTGCCAAAACTCGTCGGCTTGTTCAGCGCATCCAGAACGCTTGCTGTCGTTTTTGCTATTATGTTCCTCCCCGTACGCATATTACTCCATATCTCAACAAAGCATCATTGCTGAACATGTCTTCCAGAAGACACTTACATCTGGCTTCGCTTCTGTTTGACGTTATCAAACATAAACAACCTCAATATCTCTTCTCAAAGTTAAAATATAGGTCCAGAATTAGGTCCACTCGCTGGATTTTAGTAGGTCACCTACACAAAACTGTGGCATTCACCGGCAGTTTTCGCTACCTAGCTACTAAATGTTGGAATAATATACCACCACCTATACAACAAATGTCATCTAAGCATTCTTTTAAAAAAAAATTTAAAGCTTTTCTTTTAGAAAAACAAAAATTAGGCATACCTAGTGGCTATTCGGTGGCGGATTTTGCTGTGTGATGTGACCGGCGAATCAAACGATTTTTAGTATCCATAGGTAGATATGAGTCTAACATCTAACCTTGTATGTGTTCTATGCTTTTTTTTTCCACCCTTTCATACACCCAACCACACACACACACACACACACACACACACACACACACACACACACACACCCACACGCGCACGCACAGAAATACACACTAAACATATTTGTATTTTCATTACGTTAGTTTTGGTTTTGTTTGCTCGTTTTTATTTTTATTTTTCTTGTAATCGACACAGTCCTCGGGCTGTGGCAGAATTACCAGTGTATTGCTCGCAAGAGCAAATCAACACACTGAGTCACGGCCCTTTTGTACTACTGCAACACACATATGTTTTTGTATTATTATTATTTTTTGCTTTTTTTAATTTGCTATGTTTTGTTTTATATTATGTATGATTGTAATAATATGTGTGTGATTGCAGTGACAAATAAACGTGTTATCTATCTATCTATCTATCAAAAAAAAAATTGGCTCTCCCATACTAACTCGATCAGCTGATCAGCCAACTTAGTATGGGAAGTTCAATTTTTTTTTAGATTTGATTATGGGTTCCATGGGGAAAGTTGTTCAGTTTCATGGTTAGAAGCACTAGTTAAAATAGTTTCAGCTAATTTTGTTAGACCTTATATAATAGTACTAACATACAGTATGGAAACTCCCTGCCGTTCTCTAGATTGCGACCCCACCCCCTCGTTACTCAGGTTCAGATTGGTTACATTTTGGTTCTCGAACGTTAAAGATTTCGCAATGATTTTTGTTTGCTCCGTCATTTGTTTTTAGAAATGTCATTTCACGACCGTTTGTATGCAGTGTCCGAGGTGTGCTTTTACTTACCAAACTGAACACCTTTCCCCTAAGAAACCCAAAATTTATACAAATTGACAGCAGATAAGCAAACTTTGTAAGGAAATATGTTTTTACAAATTCAATGGGTTTCTTGGAAAAAATTGTTCAGTTGTGTAAATTGAAAGCCTCAGTCTATCTAACTAGCTTCCACCATCTTATCTAAGTCAAACATTAATGTGAAAAGCGTTGATGTGTTCCAGCATGAAGATGAGATAGTCAGTTCCCCATTGCGTTGGGAAATCTTGGTACGCCCGCTTCCATCTTCGTCATCATCATCACTTACCATCAGGTGAAATGATGCTTTCCAATAGGGATGTGGATTGCTAGTCATTTAAGTAACTTTTTATCATATGCCAACCACGAAATTTTGTTCCAAAAATGCATGAAATAGAAACGTGTGACGTCATAGATTCTCGGCGTCATTGACGTACTCATTTGGAGAATTTCATGAATTTAATTAATGAAAATTGAAGAATTGATGGAAAACAAAACAAAAGAGGCTTTTTAAATTTTAGGAGGACTATTTAGGAAATAATATTTCATAATTTATTTTTGATGCAGTCGACATCCTTATTCTTGATAAAAAAATAATTTCACTTGCTCTGTGTTCCGTAACGGGTTTCAACAAAATATCGAATATATATATTTTTTGTAAACTACGTGTCCCGCCGAACTTCGTACCACCTTTTACACTGCACTGCCCTAAACTACCCTACATAAGAACCTTCTCCTGACAATAGCGAAATCAACAAAAAAAGAATTAGCGAAATCGGTTCAGCCGTTCTCAAGTTTTGCGCTTAGCAACACATTTATTTTTTATTTATTTTAAATTTATTTTACAGACAACAAGATCCACGTATGTTAGTAAACAAATAAGCTTAACCTATGTTAGTACCTTATAATTAATGGAGATTTAGTCCGATTGATTAACGTCCACACAAGTGGACTGTCAAATCTATCGGCTAATGCCCGCAGGATTGTGTTGGGGCTGTCGCGCAACCTGCGAAGTAGCGAGGCAGATTTTTTGCGCCAGACGGCGTCGAACCCATCGGTGTGTGCTTCCGCGAACATCGACGAGGCGCTGCAGAAGCGCGGCAGCCGCAACAAAGCCCTAAACGAGTTATTAAACTGAATTCGCAGAGCATTGTAAGCCTTCTGGGTGTATCTGAACCACAGGGCCCCCGAGTACAGCGATGTGCAGTACGCTTTAAACAGCGTTATTTTGACTGCGGCTGTACATCGCGAGAACCTGCGGGCCAGCATGTTCGCCCGGACTGACAACGCCCTGCGTTCCCTTTCCAAATCTACATCGTCTCTCAAGTCGTCTGTTACCAAGTGTTACGGATGCATACCCCTTCCCCCCGCGACGATGCTTTGCCTCACCCCTGGGACACCAAATTTATTACCAAATAAGGACTTGAATTTCTTTTGCAAAACGACGCGTGGCCGTTAGCCAATGACAGTCGTTAGGGGTGAGGTGAGGCGGGGTTAGACGCGAAATCGCTCTGTGAATTTGAATTATGTTCGTTCAGTCGCTCGCCGTATGCTGTTTGTTTTGGTTTGGACAATAGACACGTTATTTTCAATATCGTTGTTTTCTGTTTTCGCCACGACCCTTGCATGCTTCGTGCTGCACAGTTGGTCCTATCGTACCGGATTTATTATTTGTGTTGCGTGTGTACCTAAAAGTGTGCAAAAATGGTGAAAACAAGAAGCCAAGACGACGCGGCGATACAAGACGGAGAAGTAACGCCCGAGTCCTCCGAACAACAGACCCCCGGCATGGGGCTATTGTCACATCAGTTCCCGGGCGTGGGGCTCCAGGGACAGGAGGTTCCCACCGTCACCAGCGACCTCAACGGCGGTTCCAACGACGCATTACAGTCCACACGGCCATTGACCCCTACGCTCACGACACTCGCGTTCCCGCTATCGACGCTGACACAACCTGGGGACAGGCGCGAGGACGAGAACTTCGACACAGGGTCAAAGACGAGACAATCGAAAATTGCGCTAGCCCGCGCGAGACTCGAGCTAGCCGCGGCAAAGCTAGCTCTACTGGAAGCTGCAGACGACTCGACACCTGCAACTTTGTACGAGAATACTGTTCCATTGGCAGGCATACCATCACAAAGCAGTACGAGTACACCGACAAGCATCCAGCGTACCATCACGGCACCGTACGCTAACATCACACACGACGGCGACGCGATGCGCGGTGACAGGCCACCGCCATCAGCGCCGCCCACGGCTGCGCATTACTACACAGCGCCGCCGCCGACGCCGCAGCAACCGTTGCGGCCGCCATCGCCGCCGCTGCGACAGCATGGTTGCGACGACTCAGCGATGGATCTAGCAGCAGCCATATTAAAGGTAGCTCGCGGGGACCGGCCCCCCGCGAGTCACAGGTACCCAGATTTACCTTACTTTAACGGTAGCAGTAGTGAGTGGCTGTATTTCAAAGCGGCTTTCGATCAGTCAAAGGCTGCCTTCTCGGAGTATGAGAATGTTGCTCGACTACGGAAGAGTCTGAAAGGACTAGGCTTCGAAGCCGTGAAGGGTTCATTTATTTGTAACATGAAGGCGGAAGACATAATGTATAAATTGGAGGCGCGCTTTGGCCGGCCTCACGCACTTGTGACAAGTGAATTGGAAAAACTGCGGAGTTTACCAAAATTGACAGATAATCCTAGAGATGTGTGTATCTTTGCATCCCGAGTAGATAATATTATCAGCACTGTACGGGCATTAAATAAATCTGAGTATTTATATAATACAGACGCCATAAATATTATAACTGACAAATTAACCACCGTACTAAGGAACAGATGGTATGACTTTGAGTTCAATAGTAAAGATAGCGATCCGGGGCTTATTAAATTATCACGCTTCCTGGAAAGAGAGGCTGATTTGAATGCGAGACACGCTAAAGCTGAGGTGATAGACAATAATATCCATCTAAGACCCCATAGAATAATGAAAGTTACACATTTTAACAATAAAAATGTATGTGCTGCCTGTAGTGAAACTGGCCACACACCAACTACATGCTTAAAATTTAAGGCTATGCCTGTGTCTGAAAGATGGGAAGTAGCTCGACAAACAAAACTATGTTTCAGGTGCCTGACTAAAAGAAAGTGGCAACACCGGTGTAAGAGTGTTAAGTGTGTGGTGCGTGGGTGTGAATACTACCACCACCGACTACTGCACAACGATGACGGACCGCAGCCACAACGTAGTCACTCGCCGAGTGCCGAGGGTGGCACTTCTACACGACCAGCGGAGAGCAGTGCTTGCACGAGGACAGCTGAAGACTGCGCCTTCACCCAGGCGGCTGGCTGTAGCGCGCTGCCACTCTACGGTGGTGCGCGTGTGTCCGAGGGCGGCATGGACGCGCTCACTGGCACCATGGACGTGCATGCCTGCGACGCAGCTTGGCAGCCTGCAGCGGTGACATCCACATGGGCACCACGGGCAGCGAGCACTTTCCTAAAAGTATTACCTGTTAAATTAACAGGTCCAAAAGGTACTGTAAACACTTATGGTTTGCTTGATGATGGCTCCACTGTAACCCTGCTGACTGCAGACATAGCCCAGAAAATAGGTGCACAGGGCCCAGCTGCTCCCTTTTATATCGAGGCAGTTGGTGGAGCACGTGTGGAAGCCTTAACTTCATGTCGGGTGAAATTTAGCATCTGTGGACAGCATAGTAGTAATAATTTTGAAATTGAAGCGCGGACTATTGACAAGCTGGACATAACTGCACAGTCTGTAAAGGCTGAGGCGCTTCAGGGTTGTGAACATCTAAGGGATCTGTCTCATCAACTTATATATGAGGTCGGTGAGCCAACAATACTTATAGGCCAGGATAACTGGGAACTCCTCTTGACAACTGAGGTACGCCAGGGCGCTAAAGGTCAACCTGTGGCTTCCTTGACACCATTAGGTTGGGTTTTGCATGGCCAACGACATAGCTATGTACCCTCCTTAACTTTAAGGCACCGCTGCAATCATATAAGCCGCACTGGTTCCCTGGAGCGGCTGGTCCAAGACCACTTTAAGATGGATGCCCTTGGGGTAGAACCGCGCAAGCCACACTCGGACCCAGAGAGCCGTGCCTTGCAGATTCTACAGAACACGACACACCCTCTACAACAAGGTGGTTATGAAACAGGTTTGCTGTGGAAGGAAGAAGGTAAGCCCTTCCCGAACAATTATACTGCAGCACTCAGACGACTGGAAGGTGTGGAAAAGCGGCTCAACAAGGATCCACAACTTCAGGAAAAATACAAGGAACAGGTAGATTATTTGTTGAACAATGGGTACGCTGAACTGGCACCAACTCCAGCGCCTACAGACAAAACTTGGTACTTACCACATTTCCCAGTATTAAATCCAGCAAAGCCTGATAAGGTGCGCATAGTCCACGACGCCGCTGCTTGTACTAATGGCGTCTGTCTGAACGATTACTTGTTGACTGGTCCTGATTTATTGAAGTCGTTACTAGGGGTTCTCATGAGATTTAGACAAAAGAGGGTGGCAGTAAGTGCTGATATCAAAGATATGTTCCTGAGGATAAAGATGAGGGAGTGTGACAGAGATGCCTTACGCTTCCTTTGGCGTGATCAGCCTGGTACTGCAACCACTGAATATAGGATGACATCGGTACTCTTTGGCGCTACGTGTTCCCCTAGTACGGCTATATTTGTCAAAAATTATAATGCACATAGGTGTGAAGATGAGTTCCCTCAAGCCGCAAGCTCCATAATAAACAATCACTATATGGATGATTTTTTACAGAGCTTCGATTCGCCGGAGGAGGCCAACTGTGTGTCGAGAGCAGTGGACGAAGTGCATCGCCGTGGAAACTTCCAGCTGCAGAAGTGGGCATCGAACGACCGTGCTGCCATCGCGGGGCTCGCCGCGGTAGCTGGGAGCGCACACGTCACCATACTCAAAGAGGAAAAAGTGCTGGGGCTTGTATGGCGTCCTGCCGACGACACCCTTAGTTTTAATACTTCTAATATTTCTACATTTGATTGTAAAGTCCCGACGAAGAGACAGCTTTTGAAGGCTGCGATGTCACTTTTTGACCCACTGGGTTTAGTGACACCTATAAGTATACAAGCTAAACAGATCCTCCAGGATACTTGGCGTAACAATATTAGCTGGGACGAGCCCCTTCCACCAAAGATATTGCAAACCTGGCATTCATGGTTACAGGCTCTAGAAAACTTAAAGGGACTTGCTTTGCCCCGTTGTTACCCCAAGTACAGTGACGCAAAAGAACTTGAATTGCATGTATTCGTGGACGCGAGTGAGGTTGCCTACGCTGCTGCAGCTTATTGGAGATCAATAGATGGTAAAGGCAAAGTATTTATCTCACTCGCGGCGGCGAAAGGGCGCGTAGCGCCCCTCAAGATAGTTTAAATACCTAGACTGGAATTACAGGCGGCCGTGCTGGGAGGACGACTGGCGTGCGCCGTCGAGAGGGAGCATGAGCGGCGCCCCGTCCGACGCGTGATGTGGTCCGACTCGCGCACCGTGCTCGCGTGGCTGCGCGCGGGTTCACACTCCTTCAAACCGTTCGTCGCGCATCGCGTCGCTGAACTGGAAGAGACGACCGACACGGCACAATGGCGCTGGGTTCCCTCCGCCCATAACCCAGCCGATGACGCTACGCGTAAACCACCATCCGATTTCTCAGCATCACACCGTTGGTTCACTGGACCTGACTTTCTTTACCTAGGGGAAACGTTATGGCCACAGAATGATAATCCGCTCACACTCATAGAAACAGGCGAAGAACGCACTACGACTGCATCCACAGTCTCCCACACACAACTGAAAGAAGCTTTACCCGAGGTAAGACGCTTTTCCTCTTGGCTGCGACTAATAAGGAGTACGGCGCGAGTACTGCAATTCATCGACCGCTGCAGAACCCACATGACTACATCTGTGGCTACTCACAATCGACGCGTCGACCCAACCGATCCAAAATGGAAAGGTACCCGTCGCGCCGCGCCTACTAGAGCTGGGGCGCCCGCACGTGCAGACACGAGAAGCGCCACCTATGTGCCACTGCCGGCGCAATACGCACGACGCGCTGAAATACTATGGATACGCGCACTGCAAGAACAAAGCTTCCCAACTGAGCTACGAGATGTCGCCGGCGGGAGAAAGGTATCGAACAATAGTCGCTTACGCCAACTCTCCATGTCCATCGACGAGGACGGCGTACTGAGATTACGCTCAAGAACTACTGCCGCGACAGACATAGACGGACAGACACAGTCACCGGCAATACTGGATGGCGATCACGCATACTGTAGACTGTACATCGACTGGATCCATCGGGAGCTTCACCACAGTGGGGTCGAGCACGTAACCAACCAAGTGCGCCAGAGACACTGGGCGCTGCGCTTGCGGCCTACTGTTCGATCAGTCATCAAGCAGTGCCAGCCCTGCCGCCTACGCCGCGCTGTTCCTCCCGTACCGCCAACCGGAGACCTGCCACCTTGCCGCCTCGCGCATCATCAGCGTCCTTTCACACACACAGGCGTAGACTACTTTGGACCACTGTCTGTCACCGTAGCGAGACACCATGAGAAACGCTACGTCGCCCTCTTCACATGTCTCACAACCAGGGCCGTTCATTTAGAGGTTGCTTCTTCTCTAGCCGCCGACGCTGCGATTCTTGCACTTCGACGAATGATGGCGCGCCGGGGGAGTCCGGACACTATATGGAGCGATAACGGAACCAATTTCCATGGTGCGGATGCCGAGCTACGCAGGGCAGCACTATCGTCACTACAGCGAGAGGCCGACGTACGACACATTAATTGGCGATTTATCCCACCTGGTGCACCATTCATGGGCGGTGCATGGGAGAGGTTGGTACGTTCTGTAAAGACTGCACTAAGTACTACGCTCCACAACCGACACCCTCACGAAGACGTGCTCCACACTTTACTGACAGAAGTGGAACTTACGGTTAACTCAAGACCGTTGTCCCATGTACCAGTTTCGGCGGAAGATGATGCTGCTCTCACCCCGAACCACTTTCTACTCGGCGGTCCTTCAAAAGTCCCGCTACCTGGGACATTCGTAAGGGAGGATGAACTCAAACGCTCACATTGGCGTGCATCACAGCGCCTGGCGGATCTCTTTTGGCAACGCTGGGTACGGGAAGTCCTACCGCTACTGCAAAACCGGCGGGAGCCGCATGGTCGAGGCGAAGCCATCAAGGTGGGTGATTTAGTTGTCATTGTGGACGAGACACTCCCGAGGAACGTCTGGCCTAAGGGCAGAGTTGAGCGGATTCATCCAGGTACAGACGGGATTGTAAGGGTTGTAGATGTCAAAACGAAAAACGGTGTGATGCGTAGGGCAACAAAGCGTGTAATAATAATACCTACAGAATAGATTTGCCAATTTAATTGTATTTCAATTTGGAATAGAAAAGAAAAATTTAATATTTGATGTAAATTATGTAAATCTTAATTTCAATTATGGCATCAGTATCATCAAAATTATTCATATTTAGAAATGTAAAAGTCAATGTGACAACATATTATTTTACAGATAATATAGGACACCCTGTAGATTTATTGTTGTTTGTTCATTTAGATTGTTTGGTTGATTTTGGATTTCATACTTTGTGATTGTGATTATAAATTTTACTTAAACTTGGCAATTAGTAAGACTCAGTGTAATTAATTACAACTTGTTATTAGGTACTATCAAGGAAGATTTAATGTACTATCTCAGAAATTTAATTTTATTTGACTTACATTAGATCTTGATGACTTAGCTTCAACTCTAAATTGAATTAAAATAATAGTCAAACTTGTATTTTAGATTCTATGTTGGGATTTTATTATGTACAATTAGTATAATTTACACAGATGTAAAACTGTTTATAAATTATTTGTAAAGGCCTTGACCATCCCACATTAAGGAAAAATAACTTACATTTATTTTATTTGTAATAAGTAAAAACTGTTTATTTTATTGCGTAGTGACTGTTAACAGCCTATGTACTTGGTTATGTATTTAGGGATGGGATGGTAGTATGCATCGGTAACACGTTTAATTTATTTCATTTAGACAATTTTTTTTATGCACATTGCAGGTGCACGGCGGGAGAAATGTTACGGATGCATACCCCTTCCCCCCGCGACGATGCTTTGCCTCACCCCTGGGACACCTAATTTATTACCAAATAAGGACTTGAATTTCTTTTGCAAAACGACGCGTGGCCGTTAGCCAATGACAGTCGTTAGGGGTGAGGTGAGGCGGGGTTAGACGCGAAATCGCTCTGTGAATTTGAATTATGTTCGTTCAGTCGCTCGCCGTATGCTGTTTGTTTTGGTTTGGACAATAGACACGTTATTTTCAATATCGTTGTTTTCTGTTTTCGCCACGACCCTTGCATGCTTCGTGCTGCACACCAAGTGTCCCAGATATTTAAATTGGTAAACCCTGTTAAGAGGGAGACCGTTAAGAAAGATAGGAGGAACGGTAGATGGGCACCTGGTACCAGCCTTGAAGACCATGTACTCGGACTTCTTAGAATTATACACAAGGCCATGTGAAGCCGCGTAAGACTCGCACACCGTGAGCAGCTCCCGGAGGGCACCGACCGAGGGAGCCAGCAGCACCATGTCGTCTGCGTAGCTAATGTTGTTGACACATACCCTGTCAATAACGCAGCCGACACGCATGCCGCTAAGCCGCTCGATCAGCGCATTCACGTACAAGCTGAAGAGCACGGGTGAACTCAAACCACCCTGTCTCACCCCGCATTCCAGCCTGGACGATTCCGACAGCTCCCCGGCCCACCGTACCCGATTTTCCTGATTGAGGTACCAGTACCTGAGCAAGGATACGAACCCTGGTGGCACCGTCGTCTCTTTCAATTTCTTCCAAAGTATATCATACGTTACTAAGTCGAAGGCCTTGGACAAGTCCAAAAAACAGGCATAAATAGGCGTTTTTCTATCTGTGTAGTACTTGACCGTGTGCTTTAAACTGAGAATGGCAGTCTCAGTTGATAGACCAGGTCGAAAACCGAACTGGCCATCATGCAATTTGATATGCCTAGTAAGATGTGAGTTAAGCACACTGTCAAGCACCTTCGCAATGATGGTAGCTAGCGAAATTGGCCTGTAGTTTGAACTGTCCGACACATCACCGTTTTTATCTTTCACTATAGGTATAACCAGGGTTCGCATCAAATCGGCAGGAAGATAAGAGTGGCTCAAGCAAAGGTTATATAAAAGGGCGAGTACGCGCGGCAAGTGAGGACCGGCATGCCGCAGATGCTCCACGCTGAGTCCATCGTGCCCCGGGGATTTTCCCTTTGTCATCTTTTTTAATGCGAGCCTGATTTCTTTCGCTAGTATAACAGAGGGAACCTCAGCACTCCGGGTTTCAGAATCGAACTCCCGGCATGGCGGTCCCAATGGCGAGTTTACAGTAAACCGGTTTCTGAAAATCTGTGCGATATCTTTTGAGCTTGAAACACTGTCAACGCTCACAGGAATGCCAGATTTAGAATTCAACCTACTCGTGCATTTCCAAAAGCTTTTAAAATCTAAGTTTGTATGGTGCTTTGCTATCAAATCCATTTTGATTTGTTCTTGGTGATTTTGGCACCATTTAAGTTTACCCTTGAAAATTTTTCGTGCTTTAGTCATAGACTCAAGAATAGGACCTGAAGATGGTTTTCCATTCCAAACCCAGTTCTTAAACTCTAGCCTAGCATTCCTATGAGCCTCGCTTACATGTTTGTTCCAGCCGGCTAAGGGTTTGTTACGCTTTACAGGTTTTATTACATAGGATACTTTGGCACACATACTCAAAATATTTACAACATCTCTTTATAAACAATTTATAACATTTGCATGACCGCTATCATCACAGTACTTGCCACAACATTCTCGTAGCTCTACAGGCAAATCAATATGCTTTAACTTTGAATTGCACATATTTTCGTAAGAGCTACATTGATCATTATTTCTTTCGCCCCATATGATACCGTTACACACTGGCTCTTTCGCAAAAGTTTTCTGACGAATGACGTCGAGATTGCACGAAAGTACTAAAGGCAGATGGTCTGACCAATAAACGTCATACTTAACAAACACATCCGTGACGCACTGCAGGGCAGAGTTGGTAGTGACGCAGTGGTCTAGCCACCGCTTACAGCCGTGAGCCTCACTAACGAAAGTGAACGTATCTGAAGGCAATGTACTAATGTCCACACATGTCCATTCCACAGTCCAGTCCATTTAGCGACTCATTTTTATTTATATAATACATGTTAGCACATATAATCAGTTTTATTTATATAGATGTTAACACTTACCTAGCATGCCGATTCTCCCTTGAGCTTGTGCAACTGGGCGTGATGTGTCGCAACGTGTCCATCGAGTACATCGACAGCCGAGTACTAGCATCTAAAACAAACAGTATTTTTGACGTTGCCGACTCGTAGTCACACCAGTTTATCACACCAATATGACAAACAGGATATTTTTTCTCGTTTGTCACACTACTTATTTTACCACACCATGGTTACCATAATCGTAGAGAGAATAGCAATAGAAAAGACAATGAATTGTCAGGACGAGGTGGCTTATTGTCTAATCCGATATTTAACAGCAATACTGATGCTTTACATGTGTGCTCAGGTTCGGATACAATAAACGTAAGTATATACCTACTGAAACGCAAAGTATCGCTTCAAGCCGATCTTCTTTCTTGCGTTTCATGATTAAATGCTCTTTTGGTTTTGTTCGTCTATGAAAATTTAATTTGAAAATGATTGTTAGCTTTTGACAAGAAAAAAACAATTGATGACCGTCGAAACGAGTGGTTGGACAAAAATATTATTTTAAATTTTAAAGTGCTGTGATTTTTCCTTTTTTTAACAAGACCTCCTATATTAATCAGGGGGTCTTCCATCCTGCCCGTACTCTGAATCATAATAACCCTGAGTCACTGCTGAGTCTTCCACCGGCATATATTTCGCTGCTCTGCACTACCTGCCGCTTACCCAAAGGGAAGTAGAATCCTTACTACTATCTAATTTTAAGGCCAATCGATATTGCTTATCATTGGTGACCAAGCACTACTACTGCCCTGCAAAATACTACTACCTGCCTCCAAGCGCTGCTGCTGGCCTGCATAACTTCCTATTTCCGTCTACTTTAACAATTTAGCATTTAATTTAAAATTATTAAGAGTGTCGTATACCCAAAGTGTTTTCTACAACTTTGGGGGGTAATTCCGACTCCAAATAAATTTACTCCTTTTACCTTTTAGGTATTTATTCGATCAATTTTATACCAGGGGGGACGATCGATCGTTACCTAACCTTTTTTTTATTTTAAAATTTTGTAAAGGAATTGTTTTTATTTCAAGCGAAATTTGTCAACTTAAGGCAACTCTATTTTAAGCTTATTCCGAATTCACGGTCATCCATTGTTAACACATTTACCTATTTTTAAAATATTATTAAATAAAAATATTCCATATTACCCCAAAATTTATTTTCTTTCCGAAATTCATATTTAGGCTGTGATTAAAAAATTCTACGTATAATGTGGCGAAAGCAATACTGCATTGTTATATTATTTAACCCATTTTAATTTAATTATGCTGCACTACCTACTTATATACCTACGTGTATGTGCTATTCCAGTGTATAGTCATTGTTAGAAATTATAATACTATGGTTCTCACCAGCTAGATAACCGGTCTCATACGAATTCAATGACAAACTGTCTGCTTTATGTTGACAAGTAATTGTTCAACAAAATTGAGTTTTTTTCGTATTTTTTTTAAGAAAATATTCACTATTATAAGATAAAATAATTTGAAAAATTTTCTTTTTCAATTCCTTTTTTTTATAATTTATCAAATCTTAAAAATTAATGACGTCACAGGACCAAATACTACGAAAAAAAACGCACCAGTACTAATTTTAATTGACGATTATAAAATAAATTTAATTATTAAGCGTTTTTAATTACTTTTAACGATACAAAATCGTCACATCTCCAAATAGCTTTTTTTACATGTCTCATAAAAAACTGAACAATACTAACTGAAGTTGAAGTTTGTGAGGATTTTTTTTCAAGAACGAGATCATCCAAAATAGTGGCCTATACCGTTATTTTTAGCTTGGTTTTTAATGGCTGACACTGTTTCTACTTGGTTTATAAGTACCATATATTCTTATTTCACGTAGATACATAAAAAAACCGACCATTTAAGAGGCGAACTCGTGCATTTCAAAAAAAATCAAAATTCAAAATTCATTTGATTTCATAAATCAAAATTCTTTCCACCATTCAACATATTTTTCAAACCAAACTTGGAAACTTTATAAAAGAAATATTTTAACATGCTGCTTTCTTTAACCTGGCGCCAATGACGTGTAAAAAATAACGCGGACGACGACGCGGGGTCAATATGACCCGAATGTTTTTTTATCTGCTGAATTATAACAAATTTAATACAAAGTAAGAACTATTGCATGACCACGAAGTCATTGTAGTACTAAGCTGTTTAAGTTAATTTAGACATCAAATTATGATTTGGTTTTAATACAACAACCACAAAAGAGCAACAAAAATAATTTCTTTTTTAGTACTAAAAATGTATGGAGCTGTAGCCGTTTTATTCCCGTTTTATTCAAGAAAAGGAATTTTACCATTCTTCACTGGCGCTTGCTTACTACACTATGGTACAAATCATATGAATTAAGGTCTTATATCCAGCCACTGAGAAAACCATGAACGATTACAATATGTTTTTTCGAAATTTCCCAATTGAAAATCGCTCGGGTCAATATGACCCAGCGTCATTGGCGCCGGGTTAAGGACCCATCTCGTGTAAGATAAAATTATGTTTGTTATTTGGTGTGTTACGTTTTTCCAAACCATATGTGCTCTCTCTATGTTTTTATTTTATCTTATTCGTCTGTAAATTAATCTGAATACCTGTGAATACGTTATTACCTACCCACCACGCCCTGCCTACCATACTATCAGAAGCTGTTATTCGCCAGAAAGAACTTGCCGACTTACCTGTTTTGGATTTCGACGAAGTTTTCATCCAAGATGCGCTAGATTTCTTTTTAGATACCTTTTTCTCTGAACTTTTCTTGGGCTGAGCGACCTGAGAGCAAGAACAATATATACATTGCAATTAAATTAATACAAGACAATTTGCTCGCTAGATTGGACCTAACAAATAACAAGGTAACTAAAACTAAGGTGAACAAAGAGTTCATGCTTGAAATCAATCGTATCGCAGATCTGCGAGGTATGTAGCCCTAATCCCCAAAAAGATAGCATATATAGCAATGGGGTACTGGCTATCTTATCATCAAACTGGAACATATCAGTTAACATTGATGTTTGGCGGCAAGACTTAGATAAGATGATGGTAGCCAGCCAGGCGGGCATGCCCTTCCACTAACCAAACCGAGTTTAACAAAGTTGAATCCGCTGGGAATCGAAACCGCGATCACCTGATGTGACTTACATTACGCCACGAGGGCCAGTTCTTAGATTACATACAGTAGTCCAATCTCCTCCAGAAACTAGCGTCAACGAACTGGGGAGCTGCCAAGTGTCCTGCGAACTACAGGGCTGGGCCTCTGCTATTCTGCGGGCGAGTATGCATGAACTGTATGGCGCCGCTCCGCACACGCATGGCAAGTGGATACAGCTTTAAATGGAACGTGCCCGATTATCACCGGCTGCCTTAAGTCAACCCCGGTACAAATGCGTATCCGCAGGAGCGTGGCGATTTCAGTTGAGAGGGCTAAGGCTGAAGCGCACATACGCCACCCAATGCACAAATACTCCACTATGCCTCAAAGACTTAAGAGCCGCAGTAACTTCCTTAAGTGCACTGACCCTCTTTACGGTGCGGTCGCCCAAGCAAGATGCGTACTCTAGCGTGGAAAATGCACACTCCCCTCCAGTTTGTTCCGATTTCGGAGTGCCTTCCCCCAGAACACGATCTGACGAGTCCTTTAGACGACTGTATGGATTCTTTAAACAGTGCTATAGCCACGTACTGATGGGAAGAGACTATGAACACGTGGTCCGTAAAGCGCCAAAAATAAGAGAGAAAGAAGTCGTCCCCAACCAACTTGGAACATCGTCCACTGGTGAACAAAGATCTCAACTAAGGATTTCCACAACGACCGGTCCTGCGCTGCCCGCATCCAGCGGCTTCCCGCGAGCTTCACCAGGTCGTCCGTTCCCCGAGTGGAATACCTTTCTACGTTAAGTAATATTTAAGGCACCCGAGAACTTTACCGCCCTAACTTGGAGGATGCCCTTCCGCTAACTTGGTAGACCAGCAAGACCAAGCTTATGACATATAAAAGCTTAACTACATAGACAAGACAGACCCTACTTAAAGTGAAAATTGCTTGAAATTAACCTGTTCTGCTGGACAAAGTTCTTAATAACTTATCTAAGGTTGTTACATTAGGTCAGGGGAAAACTTTTTTCGTATTTTGCTGCATAATGAAAGTGAAAATTTCCAGACTGGATAATACACAATACATATTTTTAACATTTAACACGTTCGTTGCCGGGGTTCAAGGAGATAGCCAAAATGCTTCTGAGGTGCCTTAGTGGCCAAAACAAATACAGTAAGCCTTTAAAGCTGTGGCAGCTATTCCACCCTTTACAGAAAATTTGTAAGGAAAACCACGCGATATTGCGTGTCCGGCCCAAAGTATATATATTTTAACTAACACACAGTATGGATACTCCCTGTCGATCTCTAGATTCCGACCTCACCCCCTCGTCACCCAGATTGATACAGATTGGTTATACTTTGGTTTTTGAACGTATAGGATTTCGCCGTAATTTTGTTTGCTCCGTCATTTGTTTTAAGAAATGTCATTTCACGACCGTTGTACGCAGTGTCCGGGGTGTGGTCCGGCCACTGCGCAACGGCCGGACTACGCGATATTGCGTTTTTAGCATGTTATTGAAACTAATTTGAAAACGATAATATATAAATACATAAAAAAGAAAACTCACTGATCGAGTTTTGTGAGAAAATGCATCATCTGCCCGTTCCTGGTATTCTTTGACGGCTTCGTCGACTTTGTCACACGTGCCCACTAGTTCCTGTAAAATAAGCTACTTTGTTGTATTCCTGATAAATACACGTGAACATAACTCCGGTCTAGAGCTAACTCAGTAAATTCCTGCGGTCACAGTATACATAATAGTACTAACATACAGTATGGCTACTCTCAAGATTTAGCCTCTCCCCCTTCCCCATCACCGTCACCAAAGTATATATATTAGTATTCACATACAGTATGGACACTCCCTGCCGCTCTCTAGATTGCGACCTCACCCCCTCGTCACCCAGATACAGATTGTTTACAGTTTGGTTGTCGAACGTATAGGATTTCGCCGCCATTTTGTTTGTTCCGTCATTCCTTTTTTGAAATGTCATTTCTGGCCCGTTGTATGAAGTGTCCAGGGTGTGCCGTCACGAGCCAACTTCCTAGGTGCCCCGGCCGCCGCATATAACGAAGTGACTATACGAAGGGCGTGGCGGTAAGAAAAGTATTTAATCAAACTTTTTAATCCATACATTTTCTTTAGCTGAGGTAACGTGTTTTATGTTATTTAGGTACCAATGAGACAACCGACTGTGGATTATTATATGCAGTAAGTACCTTCTACACATTTCGTGAGCAATGCAGCCTAGGATGCAGCCCTGCCCGTATCCATGCGTATACCATACGCGAATTGTTTATTATTGATCTTAGTACACAAAGTGTAAAAAGACCGCTCTCGGAAACTTAAACAGGACTTTTTACTGATGATACTGATCACGTTAAAAATTTGATGTCATTTTACAAAAAAGCATTTTTGTTAATTTTTGAAACACATCTAAACAATGTGAGTAACAAAACGCAAAAAGGTTTTTTTTTAATTTAGTATTTGAACTCCACATAGGACGTTCATAATCCCCCTAAAGCTTCAGGGAGAGGTCTTTTTACACCTTGTATAGTATAAAGTTTTTTGTATGGTAGTGAAGCGGTGCGAGAGGGGTGTGCTGGCGACACGTAAATGGAAAAAAAACCTACAATTATCTGTAGCGCGCGTTAAGGCCTTTTGGTTGAAATGAATAGGTATCATTGTTACAGTGTGGAGAGGTGTGGTGGTACGGAACCCTTTTTTGGACTCGACCTTGGCCGGTTTTTTTAGTTATTTGAAAAGTCACTCCCCTGAGGGTAAAAACCGATCGCATGCCCTCATCGTCAATGAGAATAAGCACGTGACTTCAAAATGGACAAATATTTTTTTGTAATCTTTATTGCTACAAAAACATACATACAACAGTTTAAAAAAAAATACTATAATTTAGTAGTGAAATTAAATCATCAAAAAGTGGCTGTTTTTAAATTTACTCGCAAATTTCTAAAACGCAACGTGGAACAACACGTGACATCAATTTACACTCGACGTCTTCTGTCAACAACTTGTTTGTATGGTTTCTGGTGATTATTTCTATTGATTTTCTGTGTTAAAGTATTAAATACTTATGAAGAAAGACTTAACACAATGACTGAAACCGGTTTTGTCAAAGCATAATCGGATAATCTTCCTAAAGTAGACGCGTTTTTATGATGATCACGTACTTCGCATCTTATTCAGATTTTACGTCTGCGGAACTCAGAGGAGTAAAAGCTGTGAGGTACATAAGTTATATATTTCCATGGTTTTGTAAATATAACATAAGTATATCCTAATATATGCAGCTAATTTTTGTGACAGATCTGAACGAGAATCATATGGAGATTCAGCCACTGGATGTGTGCAAGTAAAACGAGAGAAAGATATATGTATCGTAAAGGCTAGAATAACACCAGAGTATAACATCCTTTCTTACGTTAAAATTATTTTCACAACAGTATAAACAGCTCAAACACGATACATTGTCTCTTCTCATCGCCTTGCACCACTTTTTCCTTATACCTGTATCTTTCGGCATAAAGAAAAAAATTATACTTCGTCAGGTGCAGTTTCGATGTTATTTTGGCACACAGGAACAACACAATATTTACAATAAGCTTTTCTGTGCTTATTACATGGTAATAAGTTGATTTTGTCACTTCGTTGTTGACATCGAACTCATGTAATCTGACGTTACAGAATAAGCGCGCCAAAATGGCCCGCCCTTAACGGTTTATATTTGAGATGTTAAATTTATTTTTAGTAATGTAATAACTACTAGAAACATTTGAAAAAAATACATGCATAGTCCCTATTGTCTTGGTGGGTAGACTTACATACATACATATAATCACGCCTCTTTCCCGTAGGGGTAGGCAGAGACCACTTCTTTCCACTTGCTACGATCCTTACATACTTGTATCGCTTCGTCCACTTTCATTATTTACTTCATACATGCTCTTCGGTTTAGGGTACTCTTGACCTGGCCTTTTTTCAAGACGTCCGTGATTTGGTCTCGAAACGTCCGCCTAGGTCTACCCCTTCCAACTTTCATTCACACTCGCCTAATACACTTTTTTCGTCAATCGTTCTTCATTCATTCTCTCGACATGGCCAAACCATCTCAGCATACCTTTCTCACTACATCTTCTTTCAGACCACAACGTTTCCTTATCTCACTATTTCTTATCCTGTCACTCAGTTTGACTCCTAACATACTTCTTCTTGGTGGGTAGACTTACATCATCGAATAGCGACATTGCCTTGACGGCTCGGTGACCAAGGGTAGCCTTGGCGCAGACGGAGCCGGCGTCCCGCACTAGTTGTATTAGGGAAGTCATTTCATCGCAGCTCTCGCGTAAGCAAGCCGTCTGCTCGAAGGATTTGTGGAACACCTGGAAACAAATGAATACTATTGGGTGAGTTTTTTAAAACTGAGTTCACTAGAAAGCGTTAACATCACTTTGGAAATCAAAAATTGAGTAAAGTCTTTGTTACTTTAGGTTTTCAAACCGTATAAAATTATAATTATTGATGGGAGCGATGGCTGATTCTCGCGTTATACTCGTGACCGGGTGCTGTCCATGTGAACTGGCCTACTCTTATCAAAGGTATCAATGACATTCAATGATTTTTGTGTATAACTTTTCGTGTCACATTGTTTTCATGTTCTAATGATATAATCTGGTTTATTTCAAGGATTGATTTATTTTTTTTGATTTTTCACAAATGAAATTATGTTATTATTATTTTATGACTATCAGAAATAGTGTAATTTGCACCTATTTTGAATAAATGCCTTGAATCTTGAATTAATATCAAGGTGATTGAATACCATTATTATCACAACAAATCGGGCACTTCTCTGTACGATAGTTTTATTTTAACTAAATAAATATCTTAATATAATTTAAGGAATGACATGACATATCAGCTCATATACGTCCCCACCGAGGGGCTCGAGCCTACCCTGAATTAGGGCGATCGGGCCTTAGTCGACCACGCGGGCCCTGTGTTGGTTGGTCGACTTAACTGCTTTAACTTTATTTATTTATTTATTTTTATTTCCTTAATGAAACCTACAGCATACAATTTTATTAATTGAATTTTAAATACAATTTTACAGGCCAAAAAAAATTTCATACGTAAATTAAGGGATGGGGGAGAAAGGAGGGAACTGATGCGCATTGTATAAGTATAAGTCTGCGTGTATGTGTGTGTATCTGTGCGAGGGGAGGGAGTGTATGCGGGGGGGGGGGGGGGGGTTTGAGGTGTGCGGGGGGGGAGGTATGTGAGTGTCTGTTTAGTCGCAATTTAAATTCAGGATTTCACCTACACGTTTCTTGAAAGAAGATGAAGTTAGATGGTATATGTCCAGCTCAGAAAATATTGAATTGTAGGAATGAATACATCTTAAAATAACAGAGTCCTGAGCGTACTTTGTATGCGTTCGAGGTTCATAAAACAGACGCGCGTGTCGCGACCGCTTGCTAGGAACAGACAGTGCAATCCGGTCAACGAGTTGCGGGCAGTCGAACAAGTTGTTGACTATATTGTGCAGGAATACCATTTCACCTAATTTTCGCCTGTCGCATAGGGCTACATTATGTGATGTGTCAGGCGTTCCTTATAAGTGGTACATTTTTGGTCAGCTTTGCGATTTAGCATAGACATAAACCTCCGTTAACTTCAACCTGCGAGTTTCTCCGCAGGCGTGTGCAGGTTTCCTCACGATGTTTTTCCTTCACCGTAAGAGCGTCGCGTCGGATAAACGTACATATGAAATCTAAATTCGAAATGACAGGGAGCAATGATTATTGTTTAATTTGCGATATTATTTTTTGCCTTTTGGGTGACTTTGAGCCTTCTAATGAGGCCCATAGTAAGCGACCATATCTCATGGAGCAATCTATGCTCGGAGTTTTCCTACGCGATAGAATAAGAAATGAGGAGATCCGTAGGAGAACTAAGGTAACCGACATAGCTCACAGATCGCCAAACTTAAGTGGCATTTGACGGAACACATAGCTCGTAGAATAGATGGCCGTTGTGGCAGTAAAGTTCTAGAGTGGCGACCGCGCACCATAAGACTTAGCGTCGAAGGTCTCCCACTCGGTGGACGCTGGATGCCAGCAGCGTAGGATCGGTCGTCTTGGAAATCTTTAGGGGAGGCCTTTGTCCAGCAATGGACGTTTTTTGGCTGATATGATGATGGATGATGAGTATTTTGTCAATATGCAAAGTAACGCCATCTAGGGATGAGGAGGAAAAGCCAAACAGGAAAACAGGTTATTAAAGCGAGGTATTGGTTGGAACAGTTGTCTCTGTCTTTTTCTTTACGTGTAAAGAGTAAAGAAAATACCCACACTTTTTCAATGATTTTTCGTTTCAATCAAAAACTACAATGAAAGTATAAAGAATAATAACATTAAACAATTTGTATTATCATAACAAATATTGTATGTTTTTTTTTAAAATTTATACTTTAAAATATTAGTCATGACTAGAGTTGAAAGTAACGGTAGAGACCTACTATCTTTGGGATTTTTTTCTATTGAGCCAAAACTGCTCAATTGTGTTTCTAATAGCTTTTGACTTTAAGAAACATCATCAACAATAAGGGTATTTTTTTTCAACCTTGGGTTTTCTATCGTTTAGGAGAAATTGGCGTCAAAAATAACGAAAATCTGTAATATTACCGCCTTAACGACAAAATATACAGAATCTTTATTAAAATTACCCCATATTATATAAGTTACGTTACATCGAATTACGCTTCCTCATTTATTATGCAGACAGCGAAGGAGTGGAATTTCTTGCCTGCGTCAGTGATCCCGGTTCATATAATTTGGGGGCTTTTAATGCGAGAGTGAATGGACATTATTTGAGTTTGCGTATAACATCCTCAACTGCATTAGCTTTCCATCAAGTGAGCAGTTTTAGACAAACGTACTAAAATGGTGGAAAAAAAAGAGAATTAAATTGACTGACCCGATGGCCCAGTGGCAGCGCTCCTTCTGGGTGTTCTACATCTAATTTTATCATATCAGCTCATATACGTCCCCACCGAGGGGCTCGAGCCTACCCTGAATTAGGGCGATCGGGCCATAATCGACCACACGGGCCCAGTGCGGGTTGGTCGACATCACACACAACCTTCGAGCTTCTTCGCAGGTATGTGCAGGTTTTCTCACGATGTTTTCCTTCACCGTAAGAGCGTCGGATAAACGTACATATGAAATCAAAATTCGAAAACACATTGGTACGTGGCAGGATTCGAACCACGACCTCCCGGACTGGAAGCAGCGGCCCTAGCCATTACACCACCGATGCTCTTCTATGAGCGACATGTATATGTATGTATTTAATCATATTTAACTATGTATATCAATCTCTGGTTTCCATGCCAGATGACCTGGAGTAATTTGTCTCCACATACAGGGTGTAACAAAATTGGTGTAGGTCCCGTTAACTGGGGCTTCTACGCATCATACTGAACAACTTTTGTTCTATGACTTCGCAAAAAAATATACACTCTTTATACAAATCAATCAGTCGAATAACCAATTTTGTGCATTTTTGTATGGAGGGTCAATTTTTTTTAGAGAATGAATATAGGTTCCGTGGGGAAGGTTGTTCAGTATGATGAGTAAATCCCCAGTTAGCTGGTCTTAGACCAATTTTGTGACTCCCTGTATACAGGGTGTTGATTTTGTCGACAACGCCCTTTTCAGGAGGGCTTCTACTCCTGAAAATAAACAACTTTTGATCTACAACTTTGCTGAAATCGCAAAACAAATTAGACTTTTCATACAAACCAATCAGCTGGTTGACCAGTTTTGTATGGAGGCCAATTTTTTTTAGAGAAATGACTGTTAATTGGAGAAAGTTCTCGAAAATATATATATGTTAAATTACCGAAAACGTAGTTCAATAATAAGTCACCTGAAAGGTTTGAAGCATGTTCTGATGCAGCGAGACGATGCGGACCATCTGCGACTGAAACTGCGTGTGCTTGGCGAACGGCAGCGCCGACGTGCTGTGCCGCTTTATATCGTGAACCTGCAAACGAATAAGCAATAATAAACACCCAACAGAACAGATGGCCGTTGAGGCAGTGAAGTTCTCGAGTGGCGACCATGCACCGGAAAACGTAAAACCTCATTCCCCCTCTCCATTTCATCTTTGGACGACCAGGCGCGGAGGGCGGTTCCACCCCTTTGTCGTCAATGTTCCACTTTAACGCACGAAGCGTTTTGCTTCTTCATTCATCATGCGAACGGCCAAGAAGTGGAATTCCTTGCCGGCGTCTGTATTCCCCGATTCGTATAATTAGGAATCTTCAAGACGAGAGTGAATAGGCACTATTTGAGCTTGCGTGTTACATCCTCGGCTGCATCGGCACTTACCATCAGGTGAGGTGCAGCCAAACGCATTCAAATTAAAAAAAGGCGGGCCTCCCACTCGTTGGACCGATGACCACCGATTAAAAATCGCGCTGGTTAAAGTCGCGGGAAACCCCTAGATGCGGGCAGCGCAGGACCAGTCCTCGTGGAAATCCTTGGGGAAGTTCTTTGTCCAGCAGATAATGTCCTTCGACCGATATGACGAATACGGTTCTTCATCCGCCTATTTAATTGAATGGCTCGTTGTAAAATCATCACAAAACTTTTCCTAAATTCTTCACCTAGTTGGTGGCGTAGTTACGAAGGGTGAACAAGTCTGCAGGGTCATCGGGGTACTTCCTGTTTGGGCGTTCCCTGATAATGTGGTTTAAGTTCTGCATCAGACCTCCACAGTCGCACGCTGGAGAGTTTACCCAGCCACATCGGTGCATGTACACCTTGCTGCGGCCATGGCCTGTCCTGACTCTATTCAGTCGACACCTCAGATCAAATAAAAATTCAGATATAACCTCACGTAAATTCAATGTGAAGCCAATCAAAACCTCTCCAAACATGTACCTACTAAACACACACATAACACTGTACTAGTTATGTGGGACTGTACTGATTATGTGAGACTCACAGCCCTGCGTGCACCTATATGCATACATACACATATATACCTAAATTATATACGTATAAATTAAATATACACAGGCCCAGGACCGCACTAGCCACTAAAAACCCCCTGTAGCTTTGAAAGTCCTCCTTGAAAGCCATTTGGAGTGACGCCCCCCCCCCCCCCCCCGGGAGAGGGGGGGGTCAATTCACTGCATTCTATCGGAACTTTTATTTGATCTGAGGTTGACACCAATCCTTTCTAGGAAGTGAGAACCCTCTTGGTTTTTCTTTAGAGTCTGGTTTCAGGCGATTGATATCGGGGTAGGTATCAGCCAATCTTTTTTCCATCCGCTATTAGCGTTGGACATCATCTAACCTGATCATAAGATCACAGTCTAAAGAATCCATACAGTGGTCCAACTGATACGTCTATAATACAGGGTAGTCGTGTGGGGGCCAAGAGCGAGACAAGGCAGGTCAAGCCTCAAAACTCATAGTCAAATCTCGGGTCGCTTTATACATTCAGAAGTGGTGGTTTAGGAGCACGTGGCCGTTACTAGTGATGTCAGCTCTCACGCAATAGGGAGGATGAGTAACTTTTTATCACCTGTCAAAAACGACATTTGTTGATGTTTGATATACCTAGGCGGACGTAATAGTTTGACAACGTCATTTATGTACTTATTTTGTGATTTTGGTAGCTAAAAATTAAAGACTTGATGGAAAAGAAAACGAGTATGGTTTTTTAAAGTTTCAGTAAGACGGTATTTTGTGATCGAGACCTTAATAATTAATTTTTGATGCCGTTATCCCAATTATTAATGGCGTTGGACTACTGTATGGATCCATACATTGTGATAAGATGATGCATGATGCTGGCAGCGCAGAACCGGTCGTCGTGGAAATCCTTGGGGGAGGCTTATGTCCAGCAGTGGACGCCCTTTGGCTGATATGATATGATGATGTAGGATAATAGTGTATTTGTCAGGCAAACAGGCGCACTGCGCGAAATGAAAATGTGCTAGTGTCCAAAAAAACTGCACGTTATGGCTTCTAATATATGTTGTTACTCATGCAAACTGAACTAACATGTTATCTACCTCCGTGGCGTAATGTTTAGTCCATTAGCTTTACATTAGGAGGTCACGGGCTCGATTCCCGGCGGAGTTTAACTTTGTAAGACTCGACTTTGGTTGGTGGTAGGGCATTTATCAAGCCCGTCTGGCTAGCGAACACTATCTTATCTAAGTCTTGCCGCCAAACATCACATCAACAGCATTAAAGTGTTCCGGCTTGGAAATAAGATAGCTAAGTCCCCATTTAGTAAAGGATTCTTGGTTAGCCCGCTTCCATCGGCATCATCGCCAATTATCATCAGGTGAGATGGAGTCAAGGCTTGCCAATTTTAGATTTTAAAAAACCACAACTGAACTAAATAATCGCGACCGCGCACCGGAAAACGTAGCGTAGGCAGGCCGCCTTCCACGTGGTGGACCGACGACTTGGACAGATCGCGGGAAGCCGATGAATGCGGGCAGCGCAGGACCGGTCGTCGTGGAAATCCTTGAGGGAGGCCTGTGTCCAACAGTGGACGTTTTTCGGCTGGTATGATGATGATGAACTAAATAATTACTTTCGGCAATTGCGCATTTTTACTCGAGCGTATTAGGTTAATAAGCTTAACATACTGATCAAACACATCTCCAGCTCTAACTACTACAGTAAACACAATGTTTCTGTAGTATGGCAACAAATCTATCAATAGATCTTCATCGGAACCCTCGGAACAAACGATTTGCAATTACAAGAAACCTTTGCAAGTAGTTGTAGCAATTGAACTACCCTTTGTGTTAGCTACAACTGTGAAATTGGCAGCAAAAATTCTGTCCAAGCACTCAAAATATGCTGCATTGGAACCAACCTACATGTTTGTTCCATTTGCCGTCGAAACGGCTGGCTAATGGGGAACCGCGGCTAAGGGTTTTGTGCGCCTTCTGCGGGACAAAGGATTTAACCCCCGCTCCAGGGCCTTCCTGGTACAAAGGCTGTATATAGCCATACAACGCGGTAACGCTGCGAGCATTATAGGCACCTTGGCGCCGGGGACGGACAATTTGTTTTTAGAAATTTTATCAATTATTTTTTAATTTGTATGTTTGACAACTGTAATTTGTATGATACCTAATGAATAAAGTTTCCTTGGGTGGATTTAAAATCAAATTTAACTTTTAAAATACCGCGCGGCCAGATCGCTCACCAAAAGAGAGGCAATGGACGATTGTAAGGAGGTCCTTATATTTACCGACCGCTTTATTACACAACTACAAAGGAGGTGCGATACGTGAGTGGAGAGATATCAGATCTCTACAGTATACTTTTCTCAAGTGCTGGTATCGACCTCGAAAAAAGTGTAGGCCCCTAATTTGTTTTACCAGCTCATATGGAACAACTAACAACTCCAACTACCACTTAAGATGTTTTTGTTCCTCATTTTATCACTATAAGTAATAGCAGTGTACCATTTGGTGGTTTGTCAATAAAGATTATCTTATCTTATCTTATCTTATATACGTCCCCAGCGAGAGGCTTGAGCCTACCCTGAATAAGGGCGATCAGGCCTTAGTCGAACACGCGGGCCCAGTGCGGGTTGGTTGACTTTACACACAACCTTCGAGTTTCTTCGCAGGCGTGTGCATGTTTCCTCACGATGTTTTCCTTCACCGTTAAAGCAATCGAATCGGTAAGTATATGCATTATGTACGTAAGTTTTGAAAAACTCATTGGTACATTGGCCGTCCAGATTTGAACCCGGTATCTCTGGTTAGAAGGACCGAGTCGTTACCGGTTGAGCCACCGACGCTTTTTTTGATTTCGTTATTGTTGGTAAATTTCGTGTATTAATATATAAAAATAATATTTTTAATAGTATTGAATAAATTCTTTTTAAAGTCAGTTTTTAAGCTATTGTATAGCTTTTATCGCGGGCTTTGAGGGGACCGAATCAAGAAATTTCGTAACGAAAATAAAACCTGACACCCCAAAAAAATATATATTGAGTTCTAAAAAACTTACAGTGCCATCTATCCATCCAGTATGATGATGATGATGACGATGACGATGGCGATTGATGATGGCGATTGATGATGGAGATTGATGATGGGGATTGATGATGACGATTGATGAGGATGATGAAGATAAACTTTCTTAGATTGATGATGGCCATTGATGATGACGATTGATGAGGATGGTGATGATGAACTTTCTTAGTGTTAATTTGTTACATAAACATCCCACGCCCCAAGGACTTTATGGTACTGGTAAATACTGCATAAATAAAAAATAAATAAATAATTATAATTGCATAAGTTGATAAAAATGCTATGCAATAGCTTTACCGCGGCAGTCCCCGAGTCATCATTACAGCTCATAATCGTCCCCACCGAGGGGCTCGAGCCTACCCTGAATCAGGGCGATTAGGCCTTAGTCGACCACGCGGGCCCAGTGCGGGTTGGTCGACTTCACACACAACCTTTGAGTTTCTTCGCAGGCGTGTGCAGGTTTCCTCACGATGTTTTCCTTCACCGTTAAAGCAATCGGTAAGTATGTACGTAAGTTTTTTTGAAAAACTCATTGGTACATTGGCCGTCCAGATTTGAACCCGGTACCTCTGGTTAGATGGACCGAGTCGTTACCGGTTGAGCCACCGACGCTTTTTCCCCGAGTGCCACACGTCTTTTTTATACAATTAAAATCATTTATTTAAAAAAGAAACCTATAAACCTAGGTTTTTATATTGTCAATAACATAATTAAGGCAGGCCTCTCACTCGGTGGACCGATGACCTGGTGAAGGTAGCGGGAAGCCGCTGGATGCGGGTAGCGTAGAACCGGTTGTCTTGGAAATCCTTGGGAGAGGCCTATGTCTAGCAGTGGACGTCCTTCGGCTGATATGATGATGATGATATTTAAAAAGATGTTTCATTATGAGAAATTTCTCATGTTTATTAATAATTTGCAGAGTAAATAATATACTACGAATTAATTAGTCCCAAAATTTGATACCAGATGGCAATACTGTATGAAGGTTGTCGAATAAACTTAATTTCTTTCTTTCGATACTCTGACTCTTCTTTTTCTTCCATAGCTAGCATAAAAGAAGATAATGATAAGTTAATTTGAGACTAGATGGCGATACCGTATTTATGTTTGCCAAATAAACTTAATTTCTTTCTTTCGATAATCTGATTCTCTTTTTTCCTCCATAGCTAGCATAAAAGAAGATAGTGATAAGTTAATTTGATACTAGATGGCGATACTGTATTTATGGTTGCCGAATAAACTTAACTTCTTTTTTGCGATACTCTGACTCACTTTTTTCCTCCATAGCTAGCATGAAAAATATATATAAGTTAATTTATTTTTCTATCTCAATAGTTAAGAGCGTATTGACAATATCGTTTCTCATACAAATATAAATTAACAACTTCTTCAAAATGGATGGGCCGATTTTATACACATAAGCAAGTCACGCAATTCTAATTTGTGGATAGCTGTAGTGGGAACATGAACCTCGATCTTCGACATCATCATCTTACCATAAGGTAAGATTTTGTATCTACCATTGATAAGCTCTTAGCGTCATCTTACCATAAGGTAAGCGAAGTTGCAACAAATTGCTCGAAATTGCAACAAACTTGTTCAAAATTGCAACAACCTTGTTCGAATTTGCAACAAACTTGTTCGAAATTGCAACAAACTTGTTCAAAATTGCAATAAACTTGTTCAAAATTGCAACAAACTTGTTCAAAATTGCAATAAACTTATCCGAAATTGCAACAAACTTGTATAAAATTGCAACAAACTTGTCTGTGCAGTTGGTACACGTGTATGCGGTGGAAGCGGCCGCAGAACTCTGCCGACCGCTGGCAGAGGCGTCGCACCTCCGCACGGTCCAGATTCACTAGGTCCTGATTATCTAACGACGTCCTGCAATAGTGCAAACATTGTTGAATCAGAAAAATACAATCCCAAGATGGTAAATCTTTTCTTATCTTATCAGCTCATATACGTCCCCACCGAGGGGCTCGAGCCTACCCTGAATTAGGGCAATCGGGCCTTAGTCAACCACGCGGGCCCAGTGCGGGTTAGTCGACTTCACACACAACCTTCGAGTTTCCTCACGATGTTTTCCTTCACCGTAAGAGCGTCGGATAAACGTACATATGAGATCGAAATTCGAAAAAACATTGGTACGTGGCAGGACTCAAACCGCGACCTCCCGGATAGGATTGGTGAGATTATTTATAACAAAATGTAGATATTGTAGACGATAAAAAGTAACTTAAATGAGTAGCAGTCAACAATTCAACCTATTCTCCGTCAACACCAACGGTATTTTACCATTCTAAAGTATGAAAAGATGTTCTTACATTATAGACACGAGTTCATCGTTGATTTTGATCCTCAATTCTTTCACTTTAGCGCAGTAGATGCTGCTTTCGATCATAGTCTCCATATTCTCCGACGATTTGCCTAAAATGTAGAAAAAAAAGCATTATCGAGAAATAAAAACAGTAAGAGAATATAAGATTTAGCTATAGTTGTGGCCAATTAAAGGCAGGACTTAGACAGCGAAAAATCTAATGTCGCGAGCACAGAACAATAACCATTACAAGAAATGAAATACCCTTACGCAGCCGTCAGCCAAGCAATTTTTTTTATTCACAATTGGTTAAACCCTTGTTATCATCTCACCTGATGGTAAGTGATGATGATGCCGAAAATGGAAGAGGGCTTAACAAGATTCCCCAACGCAATGGGGAACTGGCTATCTTTTCTTAAAGGCGGAACACATCAACGTCGTTAGCATTGATGTTTGTCGGCAAGACTTAGATAAGATGGTGGTCTAGCTAGGCTTAGAAAACGACCTTCCACCGAACAAACCGAGTCTTACAAAGTTAGACTCCGCCGGGAATCGAACCCGCGACATCTTGATGTGAAGCTAGTGCCTTAACTATTACGCCACAGAGGTGGTTAAAAGCATTTGCACATTTTTGTGTTCATTAATAGCTGTCTCGACTACGCGCTAGCTAACTGCCGTAACCAAGATAGGACCTGTATACTGTGTTAGGCCGTGGTTTAAAATAGTTAAGCTATACTTAAGGTCTCAAACTCCGCAGTATCTTAAGACCAAGGTCTTTGACCAGTGTGAGTTTCCATTGATGACATACGGAACAGACACGGTCGCTTACTATGGGCCTCATAAGAAGGCTCAAGGTCACCCAAAGGGCAATGGAGCGTGATTTGCTCGGAGCTTCCGTCCTAGAAATGAGGAGATCCGTAGGGGAACCAAAGTAACCGACATAGCTATCAGAATCGCTCAACTGAAGTGGCAGTGGGCGGAGGCACATAGCTCGTAGAACAGATGGCCTTTGGGGCAGTAAAGTTATAGGCTATTTCACTTTTCATGTGGTGGGTTTTCTGTAGTCGCGAGAGATGTAACAGAACACCCTTTTACACTTGATGATACAATCGTTTTGGAGAAGAGACAGCAACAGTACAACTTATGAAGTAATCTGGCATAAAAACATTTGAGGTGGATATTGCAATCAACACTGTCCGAACTCCTAACCTAACCCTTGGAATTGTTAAAAAAAAGTATTTTTAAATGAAAATAAAGACGCATTTGAATATCATTATTTTTTATATTTACTGTTTATTTTATACGAGTTCTTCAAATCATAAAAAATGATGACTTCACAGACCCAAATACTATAAAAAATTGCCTAGTGCGGGTAAAAAGACGGGGTTTCTTGTACGGGGGGCTCCTTTTAATCAACCGACTTCAAAAAGGAGGAGGTTCTCAATTCGACTGTATGTTTTTTTTTTGTTTTTGTATGTTTGTTACGCGATATCTCCGCCGTTTGTGAACCGATGTTCAAAATTCTTTTTTTATTCGAAAGAGTATACTCCCGAGGGGGTCCCATTGTCACCAAGTCAGGATCTGATGATGGGATCCCAGGGAAATCGAGGGCAACTCTCAAATTTTATGGGTACGTTTTACGTGTTTCTTGTGTTTTCTAAAATAATGAAAGTATTTTCGTCTGGTAGTCATCATCTCACGTTGATGAGCTGATGAAGGAAGGTACAACTCCTTAACGATTAGGAGTTGGGGGATAATTCTTCAAATATTTTACGTAGATACGTAGGTACGTATAGACCGATAGTTGTATTCTTTCAGGTTATTCAGATGAGCTGATTATGGAAGTTGTAACTCCTTAACTTTCATGCTGTTGAGATGATGGTGGAAGTCACAGGAATCTGTATCTGATGAAACACATGTATTATGATTTGAGTGTTCCTATTGGCGAGTGGGTGACTGGGTTTAACGTTATTAGATAAATAACATTATCACTAAAAATAAATAAAAAAAAAAAAAAGTTTTAAAAACTAAAAACCGACTTCGAAATGAAATTCACTCAAAAGTATGAAATAATATTAATATACCTAAATTTTTTTTTGAGGTCGGCGTCAGCAATGCTATCGAATCTAAAACATTTGATACATAAGTATAGCTGTGTGCTGGTACCGACCTCAAATATAAATTTAGGCGCCTAATTTACCCACCTTTGATTTCGTTATTGTTGGTTAATGTCGTGTATTAAGTATATTAATATTATTTCATACTTTTGAGTGAATTTCATTTTGAAGTCAGTGTTTAATTTTTCAAACTTTAATTTTTTCTAATTTAATATTTGTTATTTGTAGTTGAAAGACAGAGACAACTATCCCAATCAATACCTCGCCTTAAATTAGTTTTTTACACTTTAAAATCCTCAAGTCACCGAATGTTTTTTTGAAGTGAAAACTTCTTTAGGCGCGTTGGGCATTTTTTGAGATGCGAAAAAAACATTGAACTCGCGACACCATGATCGACACCGACACCTTACCAGGAACAAACTTATATAACTGTAAAAAGTTTTCACTTCTGTCGCCACTACCGGAGTGGTTAGGTTTTTATTTACTAGCCTTATAAAAAACTCGGTGGACCGATGACCTGGTGAAGGTCACGGGAAGCCGCTGGATGCGGGCAGCGCAGAACCGGTCGTCGTGGAGATCCTTGGGGGAAGCCTATATCTAGCAGTGGACGTCCTTCGGCTGATATGATGATGATGATGATAAAAAAACTGACGAATGCCAATAGGGGTGACGACAGCATCAGAAATAAATTATGAACTCTTGATCACTAAATTTCCCTCCTACTCAAAACTTCGGAAAACCTTACTCGTTTTGTTTCCATCAAGACTTCGATTTTTAATTCACCAAAATCACAAAATGAGGACTTATATGACGCTGCTAAACTATAAAGTCACGCCTAGGTATTTCAAACATATTTAGAACAAAATGTCGATTTTGACAGATGATTAAAAGTAAATCAGATGACTAGCATTCGTCGTCCCTATTGTCTCCCTATAAGACGGTATTAAATTTAAGCAGTTAGTGCGACTTGCGTGGTCACTTCGATCACGCACGTTAACTGACTACAAATACGATCATAATCTGGACCTCTTCGACTAATAGGGCTTACCAATAGCCAATTACCAATACCAATAATTGTGAATTAAAAAAAAAATTGTAGTGTTTATCGCCGGCAGTCGTTAAGCGATGTAAGATTCTTTATAGGAGGCTTAAAATTTATGACAATAGGGTTCGCCAGTAGTCCTACAACTTCCACAAATACGAACTTGGCCCCCGTGTTTTTGTGTATGGCCTTCCCGAGATGCGAGAAGACACCCGTGCCAAAGTATATATATTAGTACTAACATACAGTATGGACACTCCATGCCGCTCTCTAGATTGCGAAATCACCCCCCTCGTCACCCAGATTGATACAGATTGGTTATAGTTTGGTTCACGAGCGTATGTGATTTCGCCGTGATTTTTGTTTGCTCCGTCATTTGTTTCTAGAAATGTCATTTCACGACCGTTGTATCCAGTGTCCGGGGTGTGCCCGTGCTACAGCAGTGGGTTGTTGACAAGGAGGCATAGCAATGAGAGTGCGATCTTACTGGAAGCAGGTGAGTTGTGCGTGTCTGCTGGATTTTGCGTGTCTGGTAGTATTTGTGAATCTGGACTACAGAGCGCTGGCGGCGGCGTGCGATCTCGCACTGTCCGCGGCGTAGGCTCAACGCTTTCTGCGCACTCATCTTCAGAACCTGAAATGTATGAGACAATAGATTAGACAGGCTTATATGCAATAGGGCAATATAAAATATATTGATTCTCTATTGTAAGTTGTAAAACCTTATTGGTTGAAGAAATTAATTAGTTAGTAGTAGCAATGTTTTTTCACGATTCGAAGGAGAAGTGAAATCTTTATTTAAGTCTTTATTTAGCAGTGAAGTTAAGTAAGTAATAAAAACCGGCCAAGTGCGAGTCGGACTCGCGCAAAGTAGGGTTCCGTAGTGTTTTCAAAAGATAAATGTATATTTTAAGAAACAACATTACATTTGCATGGCGTAGAATACGGGATAAACTTGCTCATTTTATAAGCGTTCTAACAATGTAAGAAAGTTAAAAATATACAAATTGGTTATGGTAACTAAACCGCTTCAATCATTAACACACTACCCAACATACAGAAAAAGAGGTGTACAGTACCCTCGCCGTCATCATAAATGTGGAACACCTCGGATCCGCTTTGAACCAGCTGGACGAGGGTCGGCTCGCAAGGTCTCTCCGCTTGTTCGAACGCTGTTTCCACCACTTCTTCAACCACTATCTTGGGCTCAAATTTTTCCTGTAAAACGAAATTAGTTTAAAGCAGAGAATAGGGATGACGAATGCTAGTCATCTGATTTACTTTTTATCTTCTGTCAAAAACGACATTTTGTTCTAAAAATGTCAGAAATACCTAGGCGTGACGTCATTGTTTTGCAGCGCCATTTACGTACTCATTTTGTGATTTTGGTGAATTAAAAATTGAAAACTTGATGGAAAACAAAACGAGTAAGGTTTTCCAAAGTTTAAGTGGGAGGACAATTTAGTGATCAAGAGTTCATAATTTATTTCTGATACTGTCGTCACCCCTATTTATATAGGTACACCAAGCAGTAACAGTGTCAGCTCTTAAAAAGTGTCCATTTTGAATGAAATCTTTGTAAAGTAATTAAAACTCTTTGCAAACTTCAATTTCAATGTGCAAAAAAAATCTGAGCCAGCCAGTGTACTGAGGGAAACCGGCCAAGTGCGAGTCGGACTCGCGCAAAGAAGGGTTCTGTAGTCTTTTCAAAAAATAAATGTATATTTTAAGAAACAAAATAACATTTGCAGTTGGTAATGGAACATTTTGTACGGAAAATGTGTGAACTTTTAACAAATCCAACTGCATATCTTGGTCGACTATTACTCCTGAACTAAGAAAGGCTACTAAGCCGTGATAGAATTTTTTTCAATTGATTATATGTCCTACTATTTACAATTCTTTTCAGATGTCCTGAAATAACGGTTTAGCTGGTATGGGGGGGGGGACACTTAACTTACAAAAATTATTTAACTTGTTTTTCTCAATGGCTGTCTCCATCTTCTCTTTTAGACGCGGCGCCGTCAATTGTCTACTGTCTAAAAAAGCATTATCTATATGTCACCTGTTGTAGCACCATCTGAACAATGCTCTCGCTCTTCTCCTTGTTCTCCTCTATGGCCATCTTCATCTTTTCCAACTCGGTCTCCATCATCTCCTTCAAACACGGCGCCGGCAACTGCTCCAAGAACTGGTATGGGTCATCTAAACAACAAAATGTTGAATAAATGCACATAAATTGCGATAATATTCATTTATTTATCTACCGTATTAATAGAAAGACATTCGATGCTCTCGAATTTTTTTTTATTCAAATTTGAGTGCGTTTGACTGCAACTCACCTGATGGTAAGTGATGATGATGCAGTCAAAGATAGTACACGCAAATTCAGATAATGTCTATTCACTTTTATAAATAAATTAAATAAAATTTTAAATGCTTATAAAATAACAGAAAAGAGCGAGCCTCTGGACTATGGAGTCATTGCAAATACATTTTTGAGTTTGGGCAGTAATTGGATATACTACTACTATCACGAATCTAAATATATATAACTCAAAGGTGACTGACTGACTGACTGACATAGTGATCTATCAACACACAGCCCAAACCACTGGACGAATCGGGCTGAAATTTGGCATGCAGGTAGATGTTATGACGTAGGCATCCGTTAAGAAAGGATTTTGGGAAATTCCCACGGGAACCGCAAAAATCGGGATCTGCGCGGGCAAAGCTGCGGGCATCCACTAGTTTATTAATAAAATTATTTATCGATGTACAGAACAGAAGTAACATAATTATTATAATTATGAAGCTCAGTAAAGGAAAAACGTCTGGGGAAAATAAAAATCTCGCGCTTTTATGCTACGAAGATAGTAACAAAAAACCGGCCAAGTGCGAGTCAGAACCGCACACATAGGGTTCCGTATCATCATACTAGATGCCACTAGTTTCTTCATGTTTAAAAAAACACGTTTTTTGTATAGAGACCCCCGTTATTTTTGATCTTTTTCTAATTTTTAATATTTGTTGTTATAGCGGCAACAGAAATACATCATTTGTGAAAATTTCAACTGTATAGCTATCACGGTTTTTGAACGGTTCATGAAATACAGCCTGGTGAAAGACGGACGGACAGCGAAGTCTTAGTAATAGGGTCCCTTTGTGACCCTTTGTGTACGGAACCCTAAAAACTGGGCTATCGAACGGTGCTCGGAGTCTTCTGGGCATGTAAACTAAAAATAATATTTTTTGTGTGAAAACTGATTTTCTCTGATGACACCTATCTAGATAGACTTGGAATGTAAAACATTATCTAAATACAAAATTTCATCCAAATCGTTGTAACCGTTTTCGAGAAACCAATTATTATTTTACAAGAATTTCTAACTTAAAAAAAATCGAAAACCTAAAAACTTTTAGGTACTTACAAGCTTTTAATATTGCATTGTCACGCGATATACATATGCATGCAAAATTTCAGCTTAATCCGAAACCGGGAAGTGGGTCAAAATTAACTTGCAAGATTTCACCCGAACAAACATACATACACTGCAAGTTAAATAAAAAGCTTTTAATAATAAGATACATATTGTAGAGAAATAAATCAAGCCACCATTACATAAGCACATAAGCCTAGTCTTTCTAATGTAGAGTCGGAGAATTTATTTATAACTACATAAGTTTTTCGTAGTTTATAACAGGTATATAGGCGACCGTGCACCGAAAAAGATAGCGTAGGCTGGCCCCCCACTCGGTGGACCGATGACTTGGTGAAGGTCGCGGGAAGCCGCTGGATGCGGGCAGAACAGAACCGGTCGTGGAAATCTTTGTGGGAGGTCTTTGTCCTGCAGTGAATGTGTGTCAGCTGATATGATGATGATGATATCAGTGTCAGTATAAAGTCAGCGTGAAGTGACCATTTCATTCGATGCTGCTATTTTTATTGAGTAGGTATACCGTAGCAACACAAAGAGTCGCACATACCATTCAAGACAGAAGAGAGTATGTCCTGTTCCTTGACAAACTCGTCCCATATCTTTTGCTCCTGCTTCTTGAGCCGCATGCGCCGCGTGGTCTTCCACGCACGCTCCAGCTCATCACCCTCGATGAACTAATCAAAACATACTTTTAGAATAAAGCCAACTACAGTCGAGTTCATTAATATATGAGCATTACCAAGGCTTCAAATATAAATGTACATATAGAATGTACTTATAGAATTGGCATCAGTAAGCTGGAGTAGCAATAAGCAGGTGCTCGCAGAACAACATTTTTTAAGATTCGACAAGTTTGTGGAGGTTGTTGGAACTAGCCTGGTCAAGAAAATCACACGCTGATCCAGATATATGCTTCTACTCATCATACTAAACAACTTTTGTCCTACAACTTTGCTGAAAATCTAAAAAAAATTATTTGCCCTTCATACGAATCGATCAGCTTATTGACCGATTTTGTGCATTTTAGTATGGAGGGTCCCAATTTTGACGTAACAACGTCTAATAAATCGATGGACGCCGCCTGCACGCACGAAAAAGGATGACTCATTGTCCCGTTACGCTCATTGTCCCGTTACGTCATGACGTTGTTACGTTAAACTATCGTCCATAAACCGACTTTACAGACAACCAATTTTTTTTTGAGAATTGACTATGGGTTCCTTGGGAAAAGTTGCTCAGTATGATGAGCAGAACCCCCAGTTAACGGGACCTACACCAATTTTGTTACACCCTGTATAAGGGGAGGTAGATAAGTCACATGCGTTCAAAAAGTGAGCACTAAAATGATGCCAATTGGCATCTCTTTTCTTAGTAGCATTCGGTGCAACGGAAGCAAACTAGCTACTCGTATAATATTGTGTGTTTAAATGGGTTCGATTTTCAAATGTTGTTAGGTTACATGCGTCCAATAAGTGAAGCAATAAAATGTTGCCAATTGGCATCTATTTTCTTAGTAGCATTCGGCGCAACGGAAGCAAACTACCTATAATATTGTGTGCGTAAATGGGTTGGATTGTCAAGTGTTGTTTGTTAGTGCATAACCCATCTATGGTAACAAATCTCTGCGCTGATCAGTGCATGTCACAAGTTCTAGACGTTAGGCAATACATTTTAAAATACAGTCGCGGAGTAGCCTTAACATCTCGTTCAGGGAACCGTCGATGCAGTTTTGAAGACTATGTGGCGTTTCTCGCCACTAATGTTATTTATTTTACTGCCTAAATGGTATTTTTAGGCCCACTGTGGCAACATTATATGTCCTAGATATAGCAACATTGTTATATATCTTCAGTCAGAGACGGTTTTTTGGCGGGATTTGTGGTGGACGCATTCATAGTTTTATGTTGTTGTTTTCTGCTAGGATTTAGTTCAAGAAGTGGTGCATTTTGGAGAAAATTGTCTAGTGCACGTGAGCAATGTGGAGAACAAGAAAACAAAACGAAGGAGGACGTGAGAACCCAACTTGCTCTGGGTGCAGTTTTATAGACGCCCAACAGCAACTGGGTGTTCCACCTCAGAATGTAGCTGCTGCAAATGCTGTCAAGAACTTCAGCCCGGCACTAGCATTACAAATCAAAAACGAATATCGATTAATTAAATGAGAATTGTCTCAGAAGGGCTTTTGTACCAGTGAGACGTTAAGAGACTAAAAAAAACTTCAGTCAGAAGCACTGCAAAATGGCTACCAACGGCAACTGTGTTTCACAATTTTGTACTTATAATTCAAGATTACAACATAATATATCTCCAGTTCCGCGTTTCATTTAAACAAAACCCACAAACACGCCATTAGAAATAGAAGGGGACATAACATTCGCCGACCTCCCTTAAACTATAACCAACCTGTAGATCTCCAGCTTCAATTGTGTTTTCTGGCACGAAAGTATTGGAAAACCCCCGAACGCAGGTATCCATTCCACTATACTATATTAATTAGGTAAACAGACAAATAATATCGGCACTAGAAACAAAAAATATCGTAAAACCTTAATATTTCACAATTCGACATGCATCGTCCAAAATAGTAAACAAAACATTTGAATTTGACATTTGACAGGAAAAGAAAAGCACAATGACAGTAGGTACCTACTCTAAAAAGTCCGAATTCTTCATAGAATTTTATTTATCTTGACGATAAACTTGTGTCAATTTAATTAAATATCGCTAATTACTTACTAATTATTTAAATTACCGAAATTGTTACGAATAATTAAAATTCAAAATAATAATAAAAGGTAAAAACTACAAAACAATAAAAATACTTAAACTTACAATAATTTTGACGTCGTAACTTCAAAGCTTGTTTCAAATACGGTTGCTAGGCACCCCCCAGCCTGCATAGCAACGACATTTTCTGTCAACAAAAATAAACGGTCATCCTTACTAATGTTTTAAAATGTGTTTGGTTGTTTGTTACCTCTTCACGCTTCAACAACTTAAAGTGAAATTTGGCTTGTACTTAGCCTGTGTCATGTACACATAGGCTTCTTTTATCCCGAGAAAATAGCGGATAGTCTGAAACAGTTCCTGAAGAAACTGAAAAAAAAAACGAGACCTACAGTACTCGCATATGATGTGTAACATGTGACAAAATACTTATGAAATTAATTAATTATCGGGTCGTACATTCACGGGTCGACCCTTCGAATAGTAGTATGTCATCTTTGCCTTTGCCATCACACTAGGCTGCATGGCAACCTTAGTTTTCGAGAATTAAAAAACGTTCGCATACACATTTCCGTCCCATTTCACGAAATCACTCCCACAAATTGCAGGAAAGCGAGAGCAAAGATGTTACACATCAAAAATTTTTTTTATGACTTCTTTAACATCGCAACAGAGCAACGGATTGTTGGGATCTTTTTGCACAGTGATGTTTGAGAGGGTATGAAATGGCATAGACTACTAATTAGCATAGCTAGACATAGGATCTGGGGAAAACTAATTTCCACATTCACGTACGTAGGCGTCGCAACTGATTAACGTGATTTTTTACATAAATATAGTTGAGAGGGTGGGAAGTGAAAAGACTGCTAATCAGAACAGCCCAAAATAGCTCCCGAGAGATCTGGAAAAAGCTCATGTTTTCGCTCGCAAGCCGCCTGCGGCTCGCGCACCACCCTCAAAGACAGTCATAAAAGCGATGTCCAGCGGGTGAAGCCGCGGGCCAAAGCTAGTTGAAGATATTTATTCAATTTTAGTAACAATATTTCTAAATGATTTATTTGAAAATAAAATCAATTTTAATGTGTATGCTATAAAGTACCTAGGTATATACGAGTAATTGTGCTCATAAAAAAATCGGTCGCTAAAAACGGGAGCTAGATTGTTTTATGTGTGAATTTACTAACTTAGCAATTTTGCATGCTTTCTGTGTTCTAGGTACACCTAGAATTAATTGTCAGTTAATTTTTCTAATTAAAAAATGTTATTCAATCTACAACCTGTGCTCAAAGTGTGCCTCACTTTCTGAAACCTCTACCCCGGATTTGTCCCAAGTGGAGCGATACTCTTGCCGCCAAACATTGATGTATTCCGGCTTGAAGATAAGATAGCCAGTTCTCCATTGCGTTGGGGAATCGTGGTAAGCCCGCTTCCATCTTCGGCATCATCGTCACTTACCATCAGATGAGATGATGCCACGGGCTTGCCAATTGTAAATTTTTAAAAATCCTGACTATCCAGTGGATCTGCTGATTATGAAGTTTCTGAGGTGAGAGGATGGATAGCCATATCACAGTATTACAATATAGCGGCTTACAGTAGTGCAACGAATGAACTTACGCAGAGCAACGGAAGGGTAATTGCGGGGCAGCGGGTGACGAGGCACAGCCTGACAAACTCCGCGAGTTTGCCAGGCTGGCTACAGGCTAGTACTGCTAGTAACTACGCCGTGGCGGCATCGTGCGACATCAAAGGCGTTGCGCTACTGTAAGCCATATCGTAATACTGTGGCTATATGCTATAAATAAATATCTGGTAAAAAATCAAATACGGTCAACTGGGCTCCAAGTAGAGATAAAACATTGTAAAAAAATATTTTTACTATGGCCAAAAGGATTTAAACATTCGTTTTATTTAGAATTCGGAATACATGCGTTCGCATGTTTGCAGCAAATGCTCAAACACTCCATTCACAACAGTGTCGCAATTTTTTGTACTATTTTGCATACCGTGCGCGTTGTGGGAAAAAACTTTTCACTTTATGCATCAAATGGTCAAAATAATCCCCATTTCCCCCGTCCCTCTGCTTTATTTCAAAATAAGAACAATGGGAATAAGTTTCGGGAAACCTTCATTAGCACAACCAAAAATATGCAAAAAAAAGGACCGAAAATTGCGAAACCGCTGTAAATGGAGTGTTTTACGCATTTTCCCACAATTGATAAGCCCTGTCACAACTCACTTGATGGTACAGTATTTTTTGATGTCAATTACTCCTAAACGATAGAAAACCCAAGGTTGAAAAAAAAACCCTTATTGTTGATGATGTTCCTTAAGAGCCCGCTGGAGTTCATAAATCCCATACAAACGTAGTATTTAATTCATTTCTTAACCAAAGAACCGATTTTGAAATAATTTTATATCGATATTCAGATGACGTATATCTGTGTCTGTACCGCATTACTTTTTTAAAAAACGAAACAGGAATCCATTATTAATAAATATACTTGTTTTAAGGTAAAAGAGGAAAAACAAGTTTATTGGTATTAAATGGATTCCTTTTTCGTTTTCCAAAAAAGTAATGCGGTACAGACACAAATATACGTCATCTGAATATCGATATTTTTTTTTCCCAAAATCGGTTCTTTGGTTAACAAATGAATCAAATACTACGTTTGTATGGGATTTATGAACTCCAGGAGCCTCTTAAAGTCAAAAGCTATTAGAAACACGATTGAGCAGTTAGGTGACGTTTGGCATAAAAATCCGAAAAAGAGATATCTCCTAACAGACCAGTTTCACCTAAAGTCGTGATCAAATAAAATAGAGACAATAGAGAGATCGTTTTTTGCTCAAAAATTAATTGGAAAACAAAAGTTCAAGTTTGCTCGTCTTAGAAGTAAGTTGGAAATAACTTTCGAAAAACCTAAAAGCTTGTAAAGCTAGGCATTAGGTACAAGCTTTTATTTGAAAAGTTCTTTTTATGCTCAAATGAATATAAAAAATGGATGTGGGATGCGGGCAGCGCAGAACTGGTCCTTGGGGGAGGCCTATGTCCAGCAGTGGCCGTCCTTCGGCTGATATGATGATGATGAATATAAAAAATACACGGTTCCAAATTCAAAATAGGTGAAGCACCCGCAATAAATAATAATAAATAATTGTTGTTTGGAAATAGACAAATATGTAAACAAAACATTTTATGATTAATTATACATAATATCACAATACATTTTGGACATCGAGGTTGTTCTTACGAGTATTTTATTTATTAACAACTTCCCCCAAGGAACCCTAGTCAATTCTCAAAAAAAAATTTGAACCCACCTTACTAAAATGCACAAAATTGGTTGATCAGCTGATCGATTTGTATGAAGGGTCGTAAAACAAAAGGTGTTTAGTATGGTGAGCAGAAGCCCCAGTTAACGGGAAGTACACCAATTTTGTTACACTCTGTATAATCATAATCATCGTGTGTAGTCATTTAAGACTTAAATACCGACTGAAAATGTTTTTTTTTTTTCAAGAAAATACTTCACGGTTTGTTTACATATTTGGCCATTTCTATACAACGAGACTGTACTTTCTACGATTCTATTGAAAAATAAAAAAGACGATTCTAGGACCTTGGAAGAAATCACTTTGAGCGATAAGACCGCCCAAATTGTACCGCTGTAGTATACGTTTATAAGATTTTGTTTTAAGTTGTGTTTTTGTTTAAATTTTTAAGTTATAGTTTCTAAGTTTTACATTGTGTTTATTTTTTTTTATATTTTTGGGTACAATAAAGAGTATTTATCTTTATCTTGATTCCTACTCCAAAAGTCATCATCAGATTAACTTCAAAATAGCAAAATTCTATTAAATACAGCTTCATTCAAAATTTCAGCTAAATCGGACCCCTGAACATACATACATACATATAATCACGCCTCTTTCCCGTAGGGGTAGGCAGAGACCACTTCTTTCCACGTGCTACGATCCTTACATACTTGTTTCGCTTCGTCCACTTTCATTATTCCCTTCATACATGCTCTTCGGTTTAGTGTACCTACTCTTGACCTGGCCTTTTTTCAAGACGTCCCTGATTTGGTCTTGAAACGTCCGCCTAGGTCTACCCCTTCCAGCACTTTCATTCACACTCGCCTTATACACTTTTTTCGTCAATCGTTCTTCATTCATTCTCTCGATATGGCCAAACCATCTCAGCATACCTTTCTCAATTTTTGTCACTACATCTTCTTTCAGACCACAACGTTCCCTTATCTCACTTTTTTTTTTATTCACAATTGGTAAACCCTTGGCATCATCTCACTATTTCTTATCCTGTCACTCAGTTTAACTCCTATCATACTTCTTAACGCTCTCATCTCAACTGCATTTATTCTGCTTTCATATTTCTTCTGCCATACCCAACTTTCACTTCCGTACATGAGTGTCGGAACCAACACCCCCTCATGCACAGCCAAACGAGCCTTGTTAGATACCTTCCGACTGTTCATAAAGGAGTGTAAAGCTCCATTCATTATGTTTCCTGCATTCACTCTTCTTTCAATATCACTCTCACACTTTCCATCTCTTGTAAACTTTGAACGTAACTATTTAGTAATCTGTGCCCAGATATACAAACTCATTCACCTGTTCAATTTTTTCATCACCAATCACGATATTGCAGTCTGTCACTGTCTCATCTCTTTCAAACACCATCACTTTTGTCTTCTTTACATTCATCTTCATTCCCTTTCTAACAAAAGCACCACTCATAGCAGTTACCATCTCCTGCAACTCCTCGGCCGAAGACGCGAGTAATACTTGGTCATCAGTATAGAGAAAACATTTGACGAGTAACTCATTCATTCTCAACCCACTTTCATTCTCTTTTAAATCTGTCAAGCAATTGTCCATGAACAGATTAAACAGCCAGAAACAGAACAGAAAGTCGCTCTAAAATCGATCGCAAGATTTGAACTAAACATACATACCTACAAACAAATTGAACGTTAAATACTGCCAGTACGATCAAGGGAGTTATAATGCTGTAGTAGCCATCAATCCCTCGTACATGAACAAGGTTACCTGAACAGCGTACCTACACGCATAGCATAGCACGCTCCATTGCCCTTTGGGTGACCTTGAGCCTTTTTATGAGGCCCATAGTAACCGATCATGTGTCAGTTCCGTATGTCATCGCTGGCAACACACACCGGTCGAAGACCTTGGTCTAAGACACTGCGGTATTTGGGACGTGAAGATATTGCGAAGTTTCCCGAACGCTGCCCAGCCGAGTTGGATTCGACGATTGATCTCTTTCTTGAAGTTGGACCTACCTAACTGTTATTATTAGCTAGAATCGAAACTCGTCAATTAGCTAAAATCGACTGCTCATTGCTGCCTGCGGTACTTCTTAATAACATCCCCATACCTTACAGCAAGAATGTCAAAAACTTAGGTATCATTTTTGACCAAACTCTGTCCTGGTCCAGTCAAATTGGCGAAGTCAGCAGAAAAATTTTTGGTTCCATTGCGTCTATGAAGCGTCTCAAAAACTTTTTGCCCATGGCCACCAAAACTGTACTTGCACAGACGCTCTTGCTTCCGATACTGGACTACGCAGATATTTGTTATCTGGATGCTACGGAGGAGCTGCTAAACAAACTGGAACGTTTGCAGAATGTGTGCATCAGATTTGTCTTTGGTCTAAGGAAGTTCGATCATGTGTCAGAGTATCGAATTAAGCTAAAATGGCTTCCCATCCGTTTGAGACGTGAAATGCACTTACTTTGTATGCTTTTTAACATATTGTACAGCCCAGCAGCTCCTCCGTATCTCAGGACTAATTTTCAGCGCAGAGAGGCTGTTTCTGACCGTCAACCTCGGTCATGTAATGAATTTCTCTTGTCATTTCCTACGTGCCATACAGACTTTCTGAGCAAATCCTTTATTGTTCAATCAGTGCGTCTGTGGAACCTACTTCCTGCTTCCATCCGAACGGCTGAGTCTTTGTACTCATTTAAAAAGCGACTCAAGGATCATTACTTTACGCTTTGTAATTACTGAAACTGTTCACTGCTATTTTGCGTGTTTATATATTTATAGTATGTATGTGTATGTATGTATGTATGTATGTATTTTAGTATGTTTTATTGTATATATGTATTTTTGTTTAGAATATAAATAAGTCTATGAACTTGTTTTTTTAATTACTTTTAGTTATAGCACTTCTATTAGTTATAATAATAAGTTAGATTGTTTAATAGTTGAATTTGCTGCCATCCTGTACAAGTTTACCTGTCTTTCAATCCCTAACTTAAGGTTGCCTGGTAGAAATCGCTTAAAGCGATAAGGCCGCCTTTGCACTCTATGTTTTTTTACAAATTATAAGTCCTGTATTGTTTTTGTGGCTTGCAATAAAGAATATTTACTTACTTACTTACTTATTATAATCTTAAGTATTTTTTTATCCACAATTGGTAAGTCATTGGCATAATATCATGTGATACTAAGTTACGATGATGCCGAAAATGGAAGCGAGTTTACCAAGATTCCACAACGCAATGGGGATGCTAAACTTAAGTAGCAGGGGACAGGGCACATAGTTCGTAGAACAGATGGCCCTTGGGGCAGTAAAGTTCTCGAGTGGCGACCGCGCAACGGAAGACGTAGCGTAGGAAATCCTCCCACTCGGTAGACCGACGACCTGGTGAAGGTCGTTGTGGAAAGCCTTGGAGGAGGCTTTTGTCCAGCAGTGGACGTCTTTCGGCTGATATGATGATGATAAATGGAGAACTAGCTATCTTATCTTCATGCCAAAACACATCAATGCTGTTAACACGACCTAAGAACATAGTGGCAGCTAGTATAGCCAGACCGGCTTGTAAATTGCCCTACTACCAACCAACCGAGTCTCACAAAGTTAGACCCCGCCGGCGCCGGGATTCGAACCCACGACCTCCTAGTGTAAAGCGAGTTGACTAAGCACTGCACCTCGGAGGCGGTTAAATATTTGTATCTATACAGGTGTTACAAAATTGGTGTAGGTCCCCGTTACCTAGGGCTTCTACTCATCATACTGAACAACTTTTGTTTTATGACTTTGCTGAAATCGCAAAAAAAAAAATAACTTCGTAGAAATCGATCAGCTGATCAACCAATATAGTGCGTTTTGTATAGAGGGTCCATTTTTTAAAAATTTACTAAGAGTTTCTTGGGGCAAGTTGTTCAGTATGATGAGTAGAAGCAGTTAACGGGTTCTACACTATTTTTTTACACCCTATTTTGTATTTAAAATTGTTGTAAGACTTAGCGTAAACACACATGGTGTTCCTTGTATGCCTAATCGCGAGTGTTGTTTTTCTCCCCCCTTTTACCTATTGCCCACCTTCCCACACTTTATGACTTCCATTTAACCGCCTCCGTGGCGTGATGGTTAGTCAATTCGCTTCACACCAGGAGGTCGCGGGTTCGTCTAGTCAACTTGTATGACTCGGTTTGGTTGATTGTAGGGCATTTTCTAAGCCCGCCTGGCTAGCTACCACCATCTTATCTAAGTCTTGCCGCCAAACATCAGTGTTAATAACATTTATGTGTTCCGGCATGAAGATAAGATAGCCAGTTCTCCATTGCGTTGGGGAATCTTGGTAAGCCCGCTTCCATCTTCGGCATCATCGTCACTTAACATCCAAGGGTGAAATGATGCCAAGGGCTTCATTCGATCGTGAATTAAAAAAAAGTTACGGAGAATCCATAACGAAAGTTTCGTCAAATTATGTCATTATTGTAACCGGTGACACGCAATAAAGCCATCAGCGCTGCTGGCAAAGTGCCGAGTGCCGTAGCCGCCGGAACGCCGCCGTAGCTGGAGCCGCGAGCTAGTGCGGCGGCGCGATCGATAGACACTGCACCCCTCCACCCCCCTCCCTAACCCCTGTGCACCTGCCATTACCGCTTCACCGGGAACAATCAAAAAGATGTCACACCAAAAAAGGCAGTAGTAATCGCGAAAAACCAAAACCAGTGCATTATAATCGTCAATTAATCCATTTACAAACGCAACGAACTATTCAAGGTCACGCCGGTCGATGAACTCACCTAAATTTTAGCAAACGCATTTATCATCATAATTTTACCTCGTGCGTAATAGACTTAGAGCAATATGCGAAGTGGCTTGATTTTTTCCGTTGTGCCGCGTATTTATTTTTAATTATTACGCGTTGTGTGCACGCAAGGTCGGTTCGACTTGAACGTGCACAAATGGTAGATGGTTGCCGTTGCAATCACGCGCGGGCCGCTCAGCTAGGCACTGACAAAGGACGTTCGGCTAACAACGACCTCTGATTCAGGATTTTCCGCATATTGTGCTTTGTGTGAAATCGTCGTGATGGCTTCAAAGGTACTCGTTCCTACTGCTCCCTTCGCTAAATTACAGGTAAGCAAGTGATACACAGCTTTTAATTAGTGTCTAATTCAATATTAGTTTTCCGATATCGTTAATTCAAGTTAGCGAAGTAGGTAGGTATGTACAAAATGGGTAGAACTTAAGCGGTCATTGACATATCGGAAATACTATAATATTCGTATCCATTATACGGGCATTTCCCACAGGTAATGTACTACCTGGACGTTGACTCCTTTGTTCTACTGAAATATTCAGAAACGTTTAAGGTGTGATTAAAAGATTAAGTAACTAACTGAAAATAAAAACGATGATACATAACGATGCTCTTCCTTGTCTCGAAATTTTATGAAATTCCAAATTCTGATCTTTTGATGAGATTGAAACTAGTGTTCCTAAAAAACAAAATTGTAACAAAATTCTGAATCTGTCTTGCTTGTTGCGTAGTTCGCTAGATTAAACAAAGAATTTAGTTACACTAAACAAAGGCTTGAGAGATAATAATAACGAAATACCTATTATCTTATCATCATTGCACTTATATATTTTAAGACTTATTTTACCTACCTCGTTTAAAGGCAAATAAAGATTTATTTACTATTTTAGTTCATATAGATAGTATAATCCTTTATATATAATACATTTATATATAACATTATTATAAAGATATAATGTTTATAAGTTTGGTTGTACTCATCCGATTTCAATAAAAAAACAATTAAATATTTAGAATGGACGTTCATTATCAATAATGGATAAAAATAAATTTTAAAAACCGCGGGCCTCTTACGACTAACGCACCGCGCACCCTCGATATCAAAGTGATTACTTAATATAAAACTCAAAGTACTATGTCCTCGAGAATCGTTTCATCCAATTCGGTGAGATTTTCTAGTAGAACTTATGGAAAATATATCTTGCAGGTCAAGAAGTCTCCTCCAGATCAAACCGGGAACTCTTCTTTCATCATCAGCAATGGTGATGCAGCAGCCAGGATAGCACATCTGGAGCATAGTGTCAAGTTCCTGCAGGAGCAGCATAGACTGATGCTGAGCGGTCTCCATGCGGAGATCGAGGCGTTGAGGGAGAGAAATAGAGGTGGGGATATTTTTAGCCCGAAAAATGTAAAAGAAGAAGAAAATAACTTATGCGTAAATGTAAATGCAGAGGCGTTGAGGGAGAGAAACCTAGGTGCGGACATTTTTTTACGTCGAGAAATGTTAAAGAAGAATCAAATTACTGATGGGTAAATGTAAATGCAGAGGCAATAAGGGAGAGAAACCTAGGTGCGGACATTTTTTTACGTCGATAAATGTTAAAGAAGGATAACATAACTTATGGGTAAATGTAAATGCAGAGGCCTTGAGGGAGAGAAACCTAGGTGCGGACAATTTTTAATTTCGAAAAATATTAAATATAAACTAAATGACTTATGGGTAAATGTAAATGCAGAGGCGTTAAGGGAGAGAAACCTAGGTTCGGACATTTTTTTAGGACGAAAAATGTTAAAGAGACATTTTTTTAGGTCGACAAATGTTAAAGAAGAAGAAAATAATGTTTGTGTAAATATATAGCGTCGAGGGAGAGAAACCTAGGTACGGACATTTTTAAGCTTGAAAAATGTTACAGACGAAGAAAATAACGTTTAGGTAAATGTAAATATATAGAGGCGTTGATGGAGAGAAACCGAGGTGGGGAAATGTGTTTGTTCGAAAATTTTTAAAGAATAAGAAAATAACGTTTGGGTAAATGTAAATATGTAGAGGCTTTGAGGGAGAAAACCGAGGTGGGGACATGTATTAGCTCGAAAAATATTAAAGTAGAAAACTAACGTTTGCGTATAGAGAGAGAAACCGAGGTGGGGACGTGTTAGCTGGAAAAATGTTAAAGAAGAAGAGAATAACGTTTGGGTAAATGTAAATATAGAGGGGTTGAGGGAGATAAACCAAGGTGGGGACATGTGCTAGCTCGAAGAATGTTAAAAAAGAAGAAAATAACGTTTGGGTACAAGTAAATGTAGAGGCATTGAGGGAGACAAACCGAGTAAGTAAGTAAATATACTTTATTTCACGCCAAAAAATAATATGGGACTTATAATTTGTAATACAGAGGTAGGGACATGTTTTAACTCGAAAAATGTTGAAGAAGAAAATAACGTTTGGATAAATATAAATGTAGAGGCGTTGAGGGAGAGAAACCAAGGTGGGGACATTTTTTTGCTCGAAAAATGTAAGAATATGCTATTTGGGTAAATGTAAGACCCTAGGTTACATAAAGCGATGATCTGTGCAATGTTATTTAATACAAAATATGGCCCAAAACATTACTTTTAGTATATACATATGAAAAGTGCCTACACTTCATCATCTTTATCATCATATAAGCCGCAAGATGTCCACTGCTGGACAAAGGCCTACCCCAAGGATTTCCACAACGACCGGTCCTGCCCAACCCGCATCCAGGGTCTTCCCGCGACTTTCACCAGGTCGCTCCACTTAAGTAGCAGTGGACGGGGCACATAGCTCGTGAAACAGATGGCCGTTGGGGCAGTTCTCGAGTGGCGACCGCGCACAAGAAAACGTGGCGTAGGCAGGCCTCCCACTCGGTAAATCTACACTTATGAAAAGGAAAATCTAGTAGAAAAATAAATTTCCATTTACTGATATTTTTAACTCGTAAACCTTGGTAGGTAACAACAAGGTGACAATTATAACATACTTTTCCTGTTTTGGAAAAGGAAACCTGTTCTTCACGGTATCGGTAGAGTACTTAACTCATCTAGGTATAACTAACTCAATGAACCGAGGTCGCTCCGGAAAGTCGTCAGCAACCTACGGAGGCTACTGGACTTTTTGGAGGAGCTGGGCTGACAGTGATGCCGGCCAACCACGCAAAATGGTTGCGGAAACCAGCCCGACCCTAACTATAACTATATTTAACTAGGTATAACTACTTAATGCATTTAAGGATTGAAGATAATTGAGAACTTTATGAGTTGGATGACCTTTGTCAACAACAGGATTACGTCATGGAAAAACATAGAAGACTCTCATGTAGGAGTAATCATTATTGTGTAAATTTAAGTGCTGCCATCAATCGCAGGATTGTACTGGATGTATTTGTATTAAAATAAGACAGTGATTCACGCGTTGCATAGCTCACTGAGTAAGATGCAAAGCTTAAAATACTAGGCATCGTTACAGAATTAGATGGTTTATTGTTTATTTTGGTACATTGCAGACTTGCAGTTCCAGTTGATATTTAATAAGGAGTCTTCGCCAAAGCCAAACTCTCCTGCGAGCGAGGAGACCTCGGAAAGCAATGAGGTAAACAAGCATTTAAGATTATAATAGGTCTTAACCCATGAAATTGCCGACTGGATTAAAAAGTTTAAAGAATAAATTTAATTTTAAAAATTTGTTATTAAAACTTAATTGGACATGTTCAAAAAAAACTTAGTACACTTTTGCATTATTATTTTTGGTTTTTGTTAATTTTCTAAAAAGATTCTACACCGATCTTAATAAAATTTATATGGGACCAACCTGGCAACCTGGCAATGAAAAAATAATCTTGAAAATTGGTCAAAATCTGCGAAGATATCGCGTAACAAACACACAAAAAAAACATACAGTTAAATTGAGAACCTCCTCCTTTTTGGAACTCGGTCGAAAATTCATTTCCGTAACGTCATTAGATTATATAGTAATTAAAAAGTGGTAAACATATATGCCTATTGTTAAGATATTTTGAGAGCACGATGGATTTAAACACATGAAGACGGGTTTTGTCACCTGAGTAAATCGCCTATTATTGAGGTAAAATATACACATTTTTATCTTTTTTTTATCGCCCTAATTCAGGGTAGGTAGGTCCCCTCGGTGGGGACGTATATGAGCTGATATGATGATACACATTTTTAATTTAAAATCTATAGTATTGTCGCAGCAGTTTCTTCGTTACGAATCTCATATCTTGGAATACCCCGCATAAGATTTCGTTAATTTCAGGAAAATATAAGAAAATTATCTAGTCAAAAAATTTGCCCCATCTGACCGCTAAGAAAATGCCTTTGTTCCTTTGTTCCATTCAATGGACGTATCTATCCTTTGTTCCATTCAATGGTACGTAGCTGCGGGGATCGCAACATGAAAGGCATCACTGGTCACTCATACATAAAAGGCCATAAATTAGTGTGCATATATAGTCAATAATTATTATTTTGTAATCATTAAAAACAAGAGCTTTTTTTAATAAAAATTGCCATGAAGCTTAGCAACTGAATCAGTAATTTCATATGTAAAAGAACTATAATTAAAAATTCATATAAATTTCTATCAAAAAGGAGTTTGCCAGGATTTGTATATGTGGAAGCCGTATTTTTTTAATTTTTTTTATTGACAGTTAGTAAGCCCTTGGCATCATCTCACCTGATGGTAAGTGACGATGATGCCGATGATGGAAGCGGGCTTACCAAGATTCCCCAACGCAATGGAGAACTGGCTATCCGTATTGTAGAATACGCCGTTTTGCAAAACAGCGCGTTGAATAACGCCGGAAGCGGCGGCGATTGTGATGCGGCTAAAATAAAGTACGCCGCATTGTATAAGGCGCCGTTTTGTGTAAAACTACTGAGTAACAAAAAATTGTAAATGGGCAAGCGAACCGACCGATATTAGGTTCGGTCAGGTTTGATTGATGATCATGCAGTCACAGAGCCTTACGGAGCGAGCCTTCCCTCCCCCTCCGCTCCTCGGTAGCAGAATGCTTCACAGAAGAAGAAATCATCGCTTTTATTCGCAGTTTTTTACTCAGTATCTAGTTTACAAAGCGACGCAAAATCCAGCGGATTCTACATTACGTAATATGTCGCAGCCGTTATGTAGAATCCCCCGGTTCGTGAAACACGTGTATATTAAATGTATGGGAAAATTAATTTCCCTCCTTTTTTTATTTTTTCGATGTTTTTTTTTTTTATTTAAAATTTGAGTGCGTTTGACTGCAACTTACCTGATGGTAAGTGATGATGCAGTCGAGGATGGTACACGCAAACTCAAATAATGCCTATTCACTCTTGCCTTGTTATAATAGTTATTCTGCTATTCGGGGTCGAGACGAATCCAACGAACCAAAAATCATGAAAATCGGTCTAACCGTTCTTTAGTTATACATGGTGTAATCAACCCGACTTTGTTTTATATATAGGATGGGTGAATGATTAGATACTACTAATAGGATATTACAAAAGTACTAACTTTTGCCCTTTTGAGGAAACCTGCATACGCCTGCGAAGAAACTCGAAGGTTGTGTGTGAAGTCTATCAACCCGCACTCGGCCTGCGTAGTCGACTTATGCCCCGATCGCCCTAATTTATTGCTATTAGGTGATATCATTTGAATAAGAGTGAATAGGCATTATTTGAGTTTGCGTGTACCATCCTCGACTGCATCATCACTTACCATCAGGTGAGTTGCAGTCAAACGCACTCAAATTTTTAATAAAAAAAAATAATAATAACTCAAAATTATACTAACAAGGTATTTGGTTATCTAGAGTTAGAGTAGAGTTCGAAATCTCATGATTTTTATAAAAAAACGATTACCACCGCGAATTTTTCACATCATATAACTTATTCATATTTGATACTAAATATCAATATCCGATGAAATAATAAAAACAACGAGTTATCGAATTATGTCCAGGTTAAGCTAATTTGATGCGACTAGTAGGCTCGAGCGCTTCGGTGGAGATGTATAATATGAGCTGATATAATGACTAGCTTTTGCCCGCGGTTTCGCCTGCGTAGATATCGTTTTTATCACTGTATAGCTGGTGCAAGCGACTTCCCGTAGAAGTTGAGTTGTCTCGGTTAACACTTTGAAATTACTCGTATCTCCGGAAGTAGGCCTGACCTTGTAGGGGATGTACTCTATAGTTACGTATACGTTACGTCAGAAAAAAAAATGCAAAAGGAAAAAAATCATCATCATCACCATATCAGCTCATATACGTCCCCATCGAGGGGCTCGAGCCTACCCTTAATTTAGGGCGATAGGGGCTTAGTCGACCACGCGAGCCCAGTGCGGGTTGGTCGACTTCACACACAACCTGCGAGTTTCTCCGCAGGCGTGTGCAGGTTTCCTCACGATGTTTTCCTTCACTGTAAGAGCGTCGGATAAACGTACATCATCATCATCATATCAGCCGGAAATCGTCCACTGCTGGACAAAGGCCTCCCCCAAGGATTTCCACGACGACCGGCCCTGCGCTGCCCGCATCCATCGGCTTCCCGCGATCTTCACCAGGTCGTCGGTCCACCGCGTGGGAGGCCTGCCTACGCTACGTTTTCCGGTGCGCGGTCGCCACTCGAGAACTTTACTGCCCATCGGCCATCTGTTCTACGAGCTGTGCCCTGCCCACTGCCACTTCAGTTTAGCGACTTAGTGAGCTATGTCGGTTACGTTAGTTCTCCTGCGGATCTCCTCGTTTCTGATTCGATCACACAGAGAAACATTGCCCTTTGGGTGACCTTGAGCCTTCTTATGAGGCCCATAGTAAGCGACCATGTCTCAGTACCGTAAGTCATCACTGGCAACACACACTAGTCAAAGACCTAAGTCTTGAGACACTGCGGTATTTGGGACGTGAAGATATTTCGAAGCTTCCCGAACGCTGCCCAGCCGAGTTGGATTCGTAGATTGATCTCTTTCTTGAAGTTGGACCTGCCTAGCTGGACTGTTTGTCCCAGGTATACATATTCGTCAACAACTTCCAGTGTAGAGTCTCGAACCTTTAGAGGGGTGGCTGCGACATGGACATTTAACATTATTTTCGTCTTCTCCATGTTCATTTTAAGACCCACTTGTTGAGAGGCTCTACTGAGGCCATCGAGCATTGTGCCTAAGTCGTCCATAGTCTCAGCCATGACCACGATATCGTCAGCGAATCGAAGGTGGGTGATGTATTCGCCGTTGATATAGATGCCCAGTCCACCCCAGTCCAAAAGCTTAAAAACATCTTCCAGGGCGGCGGTGAACAGTTTCGCAGATATAACGTCTCCCTGTCTCAGCCCCGCTGCAACTGGATAGGTTTCGAGTTCTGGTCTTGGAGGCGAACCGACATGGTGGCGTTTTCATACAAACACTTCAACACTTCGATGTATCGATGGTCAATTTGGCACCGCTGGAGAGACTGTAGCACAGCCCAGGTTTCGACTGAATCAAAGGCCTTCTCATAGTTCACAAACGCCAAGCATAGTGGCTGATTGGAGCTGATTTCTTCGGTCTTCTGTATAATCTGCCACAGCGTATGTATGTGGTCTATGGTACTAAAGCCTTTTCGGAAACCGGCTTGTTCGTGGGGCTGGAAGTCGTCAAACCTGCGTTCGAGACGATTCGTAATGACTCTCGAAAACAGCTTGTAGACATGGCTCAGAAGTGAGATGGATCTGTAGTTCTTCAATAGGGTGTTGTCACCCTTTTTGAAGAAAAGCTCGACCACACTTCCGTGCCATGCCTTAGGCGTTTGTCCCTCGAGTATAACGGAATTATATAACTTCTGAAGAGCTTTTAGTACCGGTGATCCAACTGTTTTCAGAAGTTCAGCCGTAATTCCATCATCACCCGGTGCCTTGTTGTTTTTGAGCTATTTGAGAGCCATTCTAATCTCGTACAGGCTGACGTCCGGGATATCTTCGGTATAGTGACGGGTTAGTCTGGCTCTTGGGTCTTCAGCCAGATCGTTGCCAGGCAAACGTGTGGTCTTGTACAATTGTCCATAGAACTTCTCAACTTCTTCCAGCAACTCAGTCTTAGACGATATGATCCTGCCACCCTCAGTCTTCAGCTTGGTCAGTTGGCTTTGTCCAACAGACAGATCTCTCGCGAACACTTTTGAGCCTTTGTTGTGCTCAATCGCCTCTTTAATACAATTTGTATTATATTGGCGTAAATCGCGAGTCATACTGAGAAGCGTGTTCAGAGGACTGCAAAACCAATCTGCGTCTTTATTCCATGATGTTGCTGGTGAAGTCTGAGATTTTTTTGGTTCTGTTTGAACAGCGAGTTTTAAAAATCTTAGACCCGACCGTTTGGACAATTTCCACGAACCTGTCATTATAATCGTCCACATTCTCGCAGTCTCCTAGGCATTCGAAACGATTGTGCAACTCGAGCTGAAAGATCTCGGGGTTTTGGAGCTGGATGGGCGCTGGTCGGAGCGTAGACTTCATCAGTCGACATCTTTTTAGCTTGGTCTTTAGATTCGATGTGCCTCTGACCATCCGGTGATAGCTTCCTGTTTTGACTGAATTGATCACGGAGACATCATTGAATATTTGCCTCCTTTTCGACAAGAATAAGTCTATCTCGTTCTTCGTTACGCCATTGGGATTCAACTATGCCCACTTCCGCTGTTTTGACTTTTTGAAGAAGGAGTTCATCATAAATAGGCTCTCCTTCTCCATAAAGTCGGCCAGCATCTGGTCACGTGCATTTCTTACTCCATATCCAAATTGCCCCACTCTCAGCTCACCATCGCTTCGTTTGCCCAGTTTCGCGTTAAAGTCCCCCATAACAACGGTTAATGCGTCCTGGTGCTATGTAAGGCTGTAGAGATGTTCTCATACATAGTCTCTACCTCGTCGTCGGAGTGTTCCGTAGTCGGCGCGTATACCTGTATGACCTTCATCGAATACCGTTTGGTGATTCTGAGTATAAGGTATACTACGCTTGTCGAAATGCTCACGATTTGGACCACATTGTTAATCAGGGACTTACAACGTATATGATATCTAAATTCGAAATCACATTGGTACATGGCAGGATTCGAACCACGACCTCCCGGACAGGTTACGCCACCGACGCTATCAAAATTATTTCAATAAAATTATTTATAAAAACTAATTTTAATGATTAAAAGTTGACTAAGTATGTATAAGTTATTTGCAGATTTCAGCGAAATACACTGAGTGTACGATAAGGTTCAAAATTGTTTTTATTTTGAACGCACGATCGTGTTGGTCCTTTTTGAAAGGGTGAACATACTAAAACATTTTTTTTAAATGGCCAAGTGCTCATCTGACAACGCACAAAGTAGAGATCCGTTGTCTTTTTAAATAAACAAATTTATGTTTAAAAAAAGTTATATTTTCAAATGGTATGACGGTACATTTTGTATGGAAAATGTATGAACTTTTTACAAATCCAACTGTACATCAGGCTTGAAGGACCAAAATGAATCGTACGAAAATTTTAATGAAGGAAAAGGAGAAATGGAAACTAAAATTGGCAGGAATTATATTAAAATAATTATAGTTAAAGCGTGGGTTTCTCGATATACGAAAAATATGGCACAAAGCGCCCCACGCTTTTTGCATAATAATACTAGTATTTTTAGTTCATAATTTTTTGCAGCAAATAAGAATTATTTTTCACTTTTTAGTTTGATGTGCTTTAAAAGCGTGTTTTTAGTTTTTTTTTAACTATATTTATTTTTAATTTTTAGCTCAGAATAATGAGATAAACTTATGAAATTATGATATTGTCACTGATTCTTGATAAATGTACAACGTTTTAATTAAATCTGTCCGTTTAAAGTGGGTCAAAATCGATGCAAAGGAGTCGGTTACAAACATACATACAGGTGAAGCTAATATAAGCGTGCTAATGATATGTGATCAAGCCAATAATTTTAAACCAAATACACAAAAACCATGACAAGACACAGGAAAAAAAACTTATATAAAGACATACGAAAAGGTAGAAATTGCAAGGAGTTTGCAACAAGTTGATCTTAATTAAGAAGCCTACTTGGTCGTAACAATTTTGCTTATAAAAAGATTAATGCCCTTCTATTTCCAACACTTTTCAGATTTCTTGAATTAGCAGTTTAGCTGCTAGGGAACATGCAACTCTAACAAACAACTCTAGCTTTAACGATTTGAATGCAAATCGGTACATTAATATAACTTAATATGGCCTACTATACGCTGTAGTTCGTTATTCCGGAAAAGTCGGAATAAGGTACCTCCCATACAAATCCAGGATTTTTTTTTTATTTGTCTCAAAAATTGCTATAACGATTTTAATGAAACCTTGGTTAAAACAAAGGCCTACTGCGCTGAACGGTTCATTATTCCAGAAAAAACTGAATAAGGTACCTCCCATACAAAACCAAATTATTTGGAAAATCTAGGTAACTAATACAATCAAATCTAATACACCTATAGCGGCTTACAGTAGCGCAACGAATGTACTTACGCAGAGCAAAGGAAGGGTACTTGCGGTGCAGCGGGCGGCGGGGCACAGCCTGGCAAACTCCGCGAGTTTGCCAGGCTGACTACAAGCTAGTATGGGCCATGTACCTACGCCGGTTGCACATCGTGCGACATCAAAGGCGTTGCGCTACTGTAAGCCATAACGTAATACTGTGTACTAGGTAAGCATAATGTTTATCGTTTTATTGTGTATTCCCGACTAGAAAGTATGTTCAGCGTGGTATACAATTTATTTATTTATTACCCCGGCATCCCTTGGCTTTTCGGGGGTAAAAAGTATTTTAGATGTAACTTTGGGACATAATCGGGCCAAAAATCGCTTAAATCGGTTAAGTCGTTTTTGCTTGAATTGTGAACAAACAATTTAAAAGGCGTCGGTGGCTCAACCGGTAACGACTCGGTCCATCTAACCAGAGGTACCGGGTTCAAATCTGAACGGCCAATGTACCAATGAGTTTTTCAAAAACTTACGTACATATACTTACCGATTGCTTTAACGGTGAAGGAAAACATCGTGAGGAAACCTGCACACGCCTACGAAGAAACTCGAAGGTTGTGTGTGAAGTCGACCAACCCGCACTGGGCCCGCGTGGTCGACTAAGGCCTAATTGCCCTGATACAGGGTAGACTCGAGCCCCTCGGTGGGACGTATGTGAGCTGATATAATAATAATAATTTAAATAATTGAAAACGCTAAACACGTTAAAAAACCGACTTCCAACAAATTAGTACATTTTAGCATTATTATTTTTGGTTTTCGTAAATTTTCTAATAAAGTACAACACCGATTTTGATAAAATGTATATGGGACCACACGGGAAGCACTAGCTTTCAAATAAAAAAAGAATCATAAAAATCGGTTAACCCAGTCAAAAGTTCTGAGGTAACACACATAAAAAAACATACAGTCGAATTGAGAACCTCCTCCTTTTTGGAAGTCAAAAAAATGGTTATACATGTTGTAAAAAAGGTGATGAAGGACCCGTTAACTGGGGGCTCAATTCATCATACTGAACTACTTTTCCCAAGGAGTCTATAGTCAATTCTGAAAAAAAGTTAGACCCTCCATACAAAAACGCACAAAATTAGTAGATCAAAATATTTGAGCGATTTCAGCGAAGTCGTAGAACAAAAGTTGTTGTTGTTAAGAGTAGAAGCCCCAGTTAACGGGACCTACAGCAATTTTGTTACACAATACTGTATACGAAATCCACTTAAGAAACAATGTTAAAAAATATTTTTTTTAGGATTTTAGCAGGGTTGTTCAGTGTCATGAGTAGAAACCACAGTTAACCTGTATACATTACACCTATGTTACACGTGTTCCGCACGGTTACTTTAAAAAAAAATATGTACAGACACGGCTTCGTTACAGTTTTATTATATGTATAGACAATATATAGACTTAGTGTACTAGAAAGCTGATGCAAAATTGTTTAACTCCTAAAATGAATAGTTTTTCTCTCTTTCCCAGGAGACCAATTTGAAACGAGAAGTGACGCGTTTAGAACGCGAAGCAACTGCTGCACGGGGCGAAGCGAGGGCCGCAGAAGCGAGGGCATTACAGCTTCAGCGGATGGTCGATGCTCAAGCCGAGTAAGTATCTTTCCTTATTGGCAAAAAACTGGGCTTCTTATCTGATTGACATTACCTAATGCAGTTGTAATACTATTAAAGACTGAGATCTCGTATAGAGATAAGTCCACCTTTGTACACGTCCTCTCTAAGTTCTTGTCATTTAAATGTTTGTGTACAATAAAGGATTTATATATAAAGACTTTTTCAGTAGTAGCTGATATTCAGACACCTTTGTGAATGAATGATTTATTTATTGTATTGCTAGGTACACAAACAAAAAATAAAAAAAGAGAAGATATTTACGCTTCCTTAATTATTATGCGGACAGCGATGGAGTGGAACTCCTTGCCTGCGTCTGTGTTTCCCGACTCCTATAATTTGGGGATCTTCAAGGCGAGAGTGAATAGGCATTATTTGAGTTTGCGTGTACCATCCTCGACTACATCTTCACTTACCATCAGGTGAGATATAGTCAAACGCACTCAAATTTTTAATAAAAAAAAACAAGAAAAAAACAAATATTTTTTTTACCTATTAAAACCTACTACTAACAACAAAGGAATATTTTTTTTTAAAGGGATACACAAAAGCAATACAAAAGGCAATAAAGCTCAGTTTAATTTTTACCCTAAGGTAAAACGCTGATATCGCCCGGACCTATTGCGAGAGATGTTTCTAAAGAAATATAATTATGTATTTTTTTATTTTTTTTTCGATCGCTTTCTGATGCGTTTCAAGTACTTTCAATCTGTGGTACTCCAGGAGAATTTTGAAGTTAAAGTAATTATTTTAGATGTCCATCAGACTACAAGGAGACAAGTTTAGCTCTCTCTTCTCTTATCGTGTGGGATAGATGGCGGTTACATGGTATAGCCAAAGTATACATATTAGTACTAACATACAGTATGGACACCCCTGCCGGTCTCTAGATTGCGACCTCACCCCCTCGTCACCCATATTGATACAGATTGGTTGTCGAACGTATAGCATTTAGCCACCATTTTGATTGTTCCGTCATTCCTTTTTTGAAATGTAATTTCTGGCCCGTCGTATGAAGTGTCCAAGAGTCCAGGGTGTGGTATAGCATTTAGCATCACCCGCGGTCACGTATAGGGCATCTAGATTCGAACCCTACAGACGTGTGCAACGCGACTTTCATACACAATTTTGGAGGTTTCCTTACGATGTTTTCTTGACCATCTGAGTCGGTTAGTAAATTTACCTACTTTGAATGAGCGATGACAATTTTTTTTTCAATACAGTTGCTCGAAAAGTGGTCCTTTATATGCCAGTCAAGTGTGCGCAAAATTGTTTTTACCGCACACGTGCTTTTACTTTACCACTTTTTTTTAAAATTTCTAGCTCGGAGGAACAAGACATTTCAAGCAAAAAAAAAAATATAATAACCAAAGATACAAAATCTTCTTTAAGACTTTTGAAAGAAGAATTTTAAAAGAGATAGATAGTTCCTGCGAGGTTAGTAGATAACGCAAGCTGTTTAGATTATCTTTGGGTTATATCAGGTTATAGCGTGTTTTTAATTTTTTGTTCGTTAATCTAGTAAACACAATCTATTATTATTATTATTTTACTTAGGTTACATTTTTGTGTTTATATCGAAATCCATTTGTAGAAGTTTTTTTATTAGCTCATAGTTAATTTTGTAATTTTATCACATAGTGTTTACTTAAGCTGTAAACTTCCAAAATAAAATAAAATAAAATAAAATATCTTTGTGAAGAAAGGAGAATATATGTATAAATGAAGTGCATATATAGGTTACACCAAGGAATAGGTCCATCTTTCCCAAGAAGGTTTTAATGCTTACAATAATATTATCCTAAGCCTTATTGTAATCTATTTATGGTAATATTAAAAAAACTTACGCATGCGTACTGTGTTAGCTAAAATATGGCGCAATTTTCGTAAAACTGAATTGTGATGTTTTTGTTGTGAAAACTAATAAAATTAAGAAAAGTTAATATTTAAGTAATAAAAAATACACTTATGTGTATGTATAAGAAAAAACAAAGTGAGATTACTCCCCGGACATTTAAAATAAGCCACAAGTCGTGTAAAATGAACTGTTGCTGAAACCTTGATAGGTATCCTACCCATGTATTTTGTTTTTCTGTCACGGTCGTTTTTTTTATTTTATCTATTTTCTCACAACTGTATTGAAAAACTACATATGATCATCATTACAGCTCATATACGTCCCCACCGAGGGGCTCGAGCCTACCCTGAATCAGGGCGATTAGGCCTTAGTCGACCACGCGGGCCCAGTGCGGGTTGGTCGACTTCACACACAACCTTCGAGTTTCTTCGCAGGCGTGTGTAGGTTTCCTCACGATGTTTTCCTTCACCGTTAAAGCAATCGGTTAGTATGTACGTAAGTTTTTGAAAAACTCATTGATACATTGGCCGTCCAGATTTGAACCCGGTACCTCTGGTTAGATGATACATGGGTGTAAAAGGAAATAACAAACTCGTGACGATGGTAAACCCTCGCCTGCGGCTCGGGCTCACAAATGTCACTCGTTTTTTATTGACTTTTTTACAACCCTTGTATCATAAATAACTAATATCCTGTATTTTAAATCTAATTATGACCCTTAAACCCTCTTTTTCTTTATTTTATCTTTATGTTTATTCAATCGTATTTGTGGCAATCAGGTTTCAGTTAATTTAATTCAATTTTAACCCGATTTTGCTACAGTATGTAGAAATGTTTGTTCGACGATAACTCGAGTATCGTAGTTCGGGACGTCGTGAAAGAGTGAATGGGCATTATTTGAGTTTGCGTGTACCATCCTCGACTGCATCAACACTTACCATCAGGTGAGTTGCAGTCAAACGCACTCAAATTTTTAATTTAAAAAAATAATAAAAAAAATTTGGTAGGCAAATTAATTAGACTAAACATTTTTTATGTTCAGACATGAGCCAAATCGGTCAAGGGGTTGCCGAGGTACAGGGGGTTGTGAATGTTGAAACACCACTAGATAGCGCCTGACGGACTCTAAAACGCGCAAGCGTAGTAAGCGTACTTATGTTTTTTTTTAAACGAGTACATTGCATCGCGATTTCACAGTTCGGGCGAACCACAAGACGTTATATGCCGTACGACCAACGAGTAGGAAGTACTAAAGTAAAGAGGTCGTACGTAAAACTAATAAATAATTTTCTCTAGCTGCGCAGCGATGAAGTGATGTCTGGCTTCCTTTTTATTGTATATACCTACAAACCGATACCACGCGCACGTATAGGCGAGAATGTAGTACCAAATCACCACGCCTAGAGTTCCGTTTACGCTGACCATCTCAATGTTGTCCGTCACTTTCTCGCCCGCTGAGGTTGCGACTTGCGACGAATTTAAAATTTTACCGACAAATGAAAGAGGTGTTTATGTTTTTTAATTCGCAATGAACAAATTATTTTATCATAATGTTCAGAATTTAATTTGGCCATCCGGGTTCGAACCCGGAATCTCTGGTTAGTAGAACCGAGTCGTTACCGTTTAGCTACCGACGCTTTTTCAAGCAACTGCAAAAAGGAGACTTTACTATGTTTTTTTTAATGCATATTACACGATTTCTCCGCCAATTGTGAACCAATTTTGATGACATGGAGTAGTGTATTAGAACCAAGCAAGGCCTGCGTTGCGGCCTTAGAATTGCAACTCCCTATTTCTTTCTGAGGTGTCATACGTGGCGACTAAGTGATCAAAACCGGGGAATGGGCAGCAGCATCCTTGCCACCACACAGCACACTCCGATCGCCAACCCGCCCTCTTGGGGAGGCCTAAAGTCCAGTAGTGGACCTAATGTTGATATGTATTTGTCATCGCACTGTTTCACGGATGTGTAAGCCAGCCTTTTCGATCCTTCCAGAAAACTCCGCGAACTGGAGCTGCAGCCACGCGAAGAACAAGACGCCGAGGAGACGCGGGCGGAGCTCCGGGCTCGTTTGGCGGAGGCCGAGCGACTCGTGCGCAGGCTGCGCGGCGATGCGGAGCGCCAGCGACGTGAGGTACACGCACCCGGCGCCGGCGGCGGCGTCACCAACCTCTTGTTTGACGGCGCGCTCGCGACGCACGCACACGTACGTCACTGTGTTGCGTCATCGCATCGATCTGAGCGGTCCATAATGAAGTGTTGCTAAAGTAATTAATTACCTACTAATGGAACTTGCATCTTAGATTGAAGCAGGCGTCTACAATAGGGGTGACGACAGCATCAGAAATAAATTATGAACCCTTGATCACTAAATTGTCCTCCTACTTAAACTTCGGAAAACCTTACTCGTTTTGTTTTCCATCAAGTTTTCGATTTTTCATTCACCAATATCACATAATGAGTACGTAAATGACGCAGCAAAACTATGACGTCACGCTTAGGTATTTCAAAACATTTTTAGAACAAAATGTGGTTTTTGACAGATGATAAAAAGTAAATCAGATGACTAGCATTTGTCATCCCTATTGCTACAAATCGATGGTGAACGATGTGCCGCTAGGAAATATTCCTTTTATTATCAGGTTCAAATGCTGTTAGGATACGACCTTTTGGAATGGAGCGGCATATGACGTCAACTGACCATTAGAAACGCTGTCGGAAAAGCGCGTGACACGTGAGTAACGAATGCAATGTAAGCACGCCGCCGCTCCATTCCAAAAGGTCGTATCCTAACAGCATTTGAACCGGATAATACCAGTGTAATTTTCACTAAGTCCGCTCAACTTGAGGATATTCCAAATTATGTTCCATTACAATGACACATCAAAATACATATGACTCTTAAAAAGCTAGCAGGTGATATGTCATCTTTTTAAAAAAAAACTGGTAGGGAGGTAATGGTCTGACGTGACCTGACGTTCTGCAGCTCTATTTGAAATTGTAAAATTGAAATTATTTGTAGGAATCGAGGTTACCATTTCCGATGAATCGAATATTAATAGATCTTCGAATCGATTTATTTAATTCTAAATAGTTTGTTTAAAATAACTTTTTAATGAGCCTATGAGCTCAGACTTGCTCTGTAATAAATTAATTACTTTAGTAACATTATATTCATTGGTGGCTGCTACCTTGAAACTTGATTTAATACAAGATACTAACTAAAATTGTAACAGATTTAAAATGAGGAATATGATTCCTATAATTATCAAGTTTTCAAGGTAAATTATCGATAACTAGGCAGCACTACGCTCCAGACCCGCAAGTAAAACGTCGAGTATCGGTCGAAAGAGTAAAATGAAAGTTATATAAACACCATACAGAAAAAGATTCCACTTTCCTGATTTTCTGGATAATCGTGAGTAATGTTAGAAATAAATCTGTGTTTCTTCCACCCAGCACAAGTAGGTATGGATATTTCTAAATGTCGGAAGTTCCAAAAAAATTGGCTGTTTGGTTTCACATAGAATGTTCGCACGCTTTAGTGAACGGACTTTTTATAAAAAAAATAGTAATGTAATAATTATTTTTTGTCGAAATTTCGCACCCTAATTGTGCGTGCGTATGAGTTGTAGTGTTGGCTTAAATTATTGTGCTGTATTGTAAAAGGCGCTTAAGTATAGAATTGCCGATTCAGTTTTTAGGGTTCCGTTCACCCAACGGGTGACCAACGGGACCTTATTGCGTGCTATTGCTAAGCCTCCGCTGTCTGTCTGTCCGTCTGTCAACGGGCTGTATTTCATGAACAGTAATAGTTACACAGTTGAAATTTTCACAGAATGTGTATTTGAGTTGCCGCTATAACAACAAATACAAAAATAAAAAAATAAGAGGGGGGCTCCATAAAAAATACCTGTTTTATAGATCTTTAGAAGTTTTTTTTTTATTCACAATTGGTTAACCCTAAACCTAATTTTGATTTAGCTCTATTGTAAAAACGGTAATACATACAAGCGTGAAACTTGGTGTGATTATAGTCCTAATACTGAAGTAAAACAACAAATAATAAAAATCGGCCAAGTGTGAGTCGTACTCGCGCTAAGGAGTCCGAACTGAATGACAAAAAAACATATTTTTGTCGCTCGCTTTGATGTCTTTTGTTTGTAATGTGAATAGGTATCATTGTCCTTATGCTATGTAATTTTGTGGAGATGTGTGGTGGTATGGCACCCTCGGCCTGCTAGTCCGACTCGCACTTGGCCAATTTTTACAGTTCAATGCCAGTTTTATTTTATTTTTATTATTAACCGTATGGTGACACTACTTATGGTTTTTTATTAGTGACTTGTGTGTGTGATCCCGTAGCTACTCGTACGTACCATTGAATGGAACAAAAGCATTTTCTTAGTGGTCAGAAGGGGCAATTATTTGATTAGTTAATTTTCTTGAATTTTCCTGAAAGTGTCGAAATCTCCTGCGTAGTATTCCCAAATGTGACATTAGTAAGGAAGAAATTGTTGCGATAACTCTAGAGCTTTAAAATTAAAAAAAATGTCTTAAAAATGGGGATTTATTGAGGTAAAAATATCCGTCTTCATAGGTTTAAAGCCACCATGCTTTTAAAATTTCTTAAACAATAGGCACTCATTTACCACAATATAATTTATAATAGTCTAATGCTGTTTTAAGAATACATTTTATTTTACTAAATAATTATTTTCTTTAATATTAAATTTTCTTCTTTAAGCGGCAATTTCATACTTAAACGCTTAACATTATGTAGGATTTCTTAAACCTTTCGCTTCCTCTAAAGGCTTATAGCAGCTAGAGCCCTCCATTGCGCATGATTCATGTTTTAAGCCTTCTATGAAGTCCTAATTAGAACGTTCATATTCAGATTAAAATATGCATTCGATTGAGGTAAAGCTTTCCGATACGCCGAGAATTTTAGAGTTATAGGCAACAAAATTTATATATTTTTCACTTTCATATTCAGATTAAAATATGCATCGACTGAGGTAACACTTTGCTATACACCGAGAATTTTAAAGGTGCAGGCAACAATATATATGTTTTTTCACTTTTGTAAGGGCAGGCTAAGACTCCATGGCCTAAACCATACGACAAATTGATTCTGTTCAGTTTCCCTAAACTTATGATGCATAAAAAAACAATATAAGTAACTAAAGAGTTAAATCTACACTTCCCTCAAATCCGTTGTCAATGTGCGTAACAAAGATGTTTTGTATCAACAGCTGCAATGTATGAAGAACTCCTTACACGCTAGTCTTCGTGCCAGCGGTTTAGACCCTGGCTTCGGCTACCAGAATAACTATCACTTCCCACCGGTCCACGCGCCGGAATTCTGGAGAGAGCCTATTAGAGAGTAAGTGTCCAATAAACACTATTTCAAATAATTTTCGAAAAACCTAAAAACTTTTAGGCAAAAACTAAAGTGCAAAGTTCATTTTAAAAAATATATATTTCGGATCATCAGAAGGGTTTTGGCCGTATCTAAGAAATAAACTCGTCTTCGAGAAGTTTTGGAGTGTACAATCAATATTCACACACGTTTGCAACACGAGGATTCACGATGATTCGGATGAAAACCGATTATTTTATAGACTGCGATGAGTTCGGCACTGGGCTGGCTTCCCAAGTTGACAGTTCAGCTGCTTGATCAAAAGTGCTAGTAAAATAATTGGCGCCTCTGTAGGTAGGCTGCATTGTCTTTAATGGTTCGATAATCACAACGATTCTGATTGGCTAACAAACAAGTACCAACACTACCAACTTCCGGGTTCCGGTCTCGCACAGACCACGCCTTGGCCAAAGATAACTATTATTACTACCCTAGCTAACCGCTTGACGTTTCAAGATAAAACACACGGTGCTTCGACGCATGCATAGATGGCGCCATGTCCTTGCGCTCCGACATATATATATATATATATATTTCGTATTCTTCTCAGCAAACCCTTTCATTTGATACCCATATCATGGGCAAAGCATATATATTAGTACTAACTCATGGGGGTGCACAAAAAATAAACTGATCCGCCATATTTGGGAGTCTGCCTTATTGGATTTACATAGGCAAAATTTCAGCTCAATTGAAAACCGAGAAGTAGTTCTAAGTTAGCTTCCAAGATTTGTCCCAAACTAATTAACATGGCAAGCTAATAACTAGCTCAACACTCTACCTATGCAAGGAAAAATTACATCTTACATTAGTGCTTCAGTTGATAAAGTCTCTTCTAAACCTAAGAACTAGTATCTCATCTGTGACCTAAGCAACAAATTAGTATAATAGCACAGATGAGATACTAGTTGCTTATAATAGTTACTACGTAACATATAATATACATCTCTCCCTAAAAAACCTATACATACCGCTTTAATAGCCTACACTTCGCGTCGCCCACCGCTGCGTGCCAATACGTACTTAAACGTTAGGACGTAAAGTCATTATTGGTTAGTAACCCACAGAATTTTGTGTCCTCGGAGACACGGCGGCCGGTAATTGTGATGCGCAAAGGCCTGCCTGAGCGAAGTTCTGGTTTGCGAGTCACCTCAGAGCAGAGCGCATCATAAAATAACCAACTCGGATTAAGGCGAGGCTTTGATTGGAACAGTTGTCTCTGTTTTTTTCTTTGCGTGTAAAGAGTAAACAAAATAACCAAATTTCTGCACTTTTTCAATGTTTTTTCGTATCAATTAAAAACTAAAATTATTTTTTTAAAACCCAACTGGCATATTGAGGTAATGTGTTTAGTTAGACTAATCGACAAGAAAATTTAGAGGTTTAGGGCGGTCTGGTTTGCCTGTAAAATTCAAATCCCTGTTATAAATATGTTTCTTTGATATATTTTAGACTGAAAAGTTAACGAATTGTGTTTCTGTAACTGACAAAATGAAGTCAATGAAAAGAAGAATCGGGTTACAAAATCTTACTTTCCTATGTTTTGTTCTTAATTGCAAAGAAAAATCGAGATCCCTGCGACCAAAGTTTATCCAATGCTTTGCCATAAAAATATATATACGAGTCGCGATTGCCGGACACGACAAGAAGGTCATGATTAGGCGCTATTTCACATTTTGAGCTCTTGTGAGGACTGCGCGCATTGTAGGAATGAACTTGAATGAAGTTACCCAACCGTTATTTTCTTCAATGATGAGTAAAATGACCGTATTATCATAGTCATAAAGAGAAGGCGCAGATTGCGCTTCGAGTTCGAGTCGATACATAAAATCAGCAAAATTGATAAACGGATTCGATAATGGCTGGCAACTTAACAAAGGCAACACAGTCGAATCCGTTCCATTTTTTCGGCGATTACGCGTATGAATCGAATTTGAAGCGTTTAGAATTAGGGGACAGGGAATACACACACACATACACACACACTCACATACACACACATAAAGATACACATATACACATGTTTGTGTACATAAAAAAATTGACTAACAAAAACAACTTTGCAGGGAGTTCAGCGTGACCGGCGCTGGAATCAACCCGGGAAGGGGCCGCGCGCGCCGCCCGATCACGCTACCAGATTTAACCGCTCAGCCGCACCGTGCTACCATCTACGCTAATAGTGAGTACTGACTGTAAAATTGTAAACAATTTGGCAATAAGCGATTACATACTGGCGTTTTGGTCTCTCAACTATCATGCGATTAATCTATAACTTGGCAGTTCATTTACTTACTTACACTACAACCTACATCATGTCCTTTTTTTTAAGTACTATATACATAAAAATACTACCACACCACCGACACCATAGCTCAACGGCATGCCAAGTCGGCTAGCCAGTCGATTCAAAAGCCAAAAAGGGAAGCTAACGGGTACTATTCTTGACGAGCCCAGCTTCAACATAGAGACCGGTTTGGTCGTCTTTTTTTAGTCTTTCTCTTTTCGATAGGATAGACGGCGGTTGCCTGGTGTTACACTTAGCATCACCCACAAACACGTGTAGGACATTTAGATTTACACCTACGGACGTGTGCAACGCGACCTTCATACACATCTGGTATCAGATGTGCAGGTTTCCTCACGATGTTTTCCTTCACCGTTAAAGCAATCGGATGTATATGTACTTGAGTTTAGAAAAACTCGTTATTACAATGATCGTCCGGATTTGAACCCGGACCTCCGGTTAAGAGAACCGAGTCGTTACCGTTGAACTACCGACGTTTCTTTTTGGTTGGTAGTATAAAGCGCATATGTCTAGCGTGCCTGGCTTGATGTCAATCATCAATGTTAACAGCATAGATGAAATCTGACAAATCAAGAGAGAGCAAGTTATCCACTCAACGAGCCATCACCTCACTTCAACAGACCTTTAAGATGCAAGGAGAGACAGATGCAGGACCAGCATTGTTGCCCAGAGATGCATGACTGACATTTCGCGAACATCTACATCATATCAGCTCATATACGTCCCCGAGGGGTCTAGCCTACCCTTAGACCACCACGAAGGCCCAGTGCGGGTTGGTCGACTTCACACACAACCTTTGTGCAGCTTCTTTTCGATGTTTTCCTTCACTGTAAGAGCATCGGATACATATACAAATACATCATCATATCAGCTCATATACGTCCCCAACGAGCGGCTCGAGCCTACCCTGAATTAGGGCGATACAAATACATATGAAATCGAAATTCCAAAAACACATTGGTACGTGGCAGGGTTCGAACCACGCCCTCCTCCCGGACAGGAAGTAGCGGCCCTAGCCGTTACGCCACCGCGAACATCTGAATTCAACTTAATTTAAATATTGCATAGTAGTTGTATAGTAGACGTGGATGCATGTATATATAATTTTAAACAACAGAAAAAGATTAAGCGATTAATGGAGCAAGCTATGCTCGGAATTTCCTTACGCGATCAAATCAGAAATGAGGAGATCCGCAGGACAACTTAAGTAACCGACATAGCTCACAGAATCGCTAGAATTGGCAGTGGGCAGGGCAAATAGCTCGTAGAACAGATGGCCGTTGGGGCAGTAAAGCTCTCGAGTGGCGAACGCGCACCGAAAAACGTAGCGTACGCAGGCCTCCCCCGCGGTTGACCGGCGACCTGGTGAAAATCGTGGGAAACCGCTGGATGCGGGCAGCGCAGGACCGGTCGTCGTGGAAATCCTTGGGGGAGGCCTTTGTAAGTGGATGTCTTTCGGCTGATATAATATGATGAATGGGTCTGTTGGAAGAAATTACTTTAGAAATAAGCTGTACCCTTTGTGTGACCTTACTTTGTAAAATGTGTAATTTATGTTTCCTGTGTACAGTGGCCAGCATATCAAGCTAGACACTCGTAGTGGGATTCTGATTCGTACACATACGACTTAAGAACGGTACAAAGTCCAAAGTGTCTCGCTTGATGTGCTGGCCTTTGTACAATAAACTATAAAATAAAATAAAGTAAAACGATACGTTTTCAGACCACACGCGACCTAGACCGAACGGCTGCGAACACAAAAACAAGAAAAGTCAAGGAATGAATGGTGAAAGCAGTCATTCGGTGAGAAGTTCAGACGAACCAACAGGTTGGTCATTTGAATGTTTCCTATCTCAACTTGTTAAACACTACTTGTGACGTCTTCAACGGAGTTGAATTCTTTTATTCAGTTAATTGTATACAAAATACCTACTTTGTTTATATTTTCGTTATCAATTATAAAAGTTTATACCAAGGTAAATATTACAAGCGTGATTTTTTAGTCCGTAGGTGTAAACCTGCAATGCCATACGTGGCCACTGGTGATGCTAAAAGCACACTCCGGACACTGCATACAACGGTCTTAAAATGACATTACTAAAAACAAATGACGGACCAAACAAATTCACGGCTAAATCCTATACTTTCGAGAACCAAAATTAAACCAATCTGTAACAATCTGGGTGACGAGGGGTTGAGGTCGCAATCTAGAGAGCGGCAGGGAGTGTCCATACTGTATGTTAGTACTTTATATACATTGCTATAAGTGTAACATCAGGGTCTTATTTTATAAAGCTACAAGCTTACATTACGTATAAAAGAACGGTTACACGGTCTAAACTGTCCATACATAAAGTCACCTTTTTTGTACTTTCGCGGTTCTCCTTCTCTGTCTAACATACTTATTTGAATACTTAGATCCAGATTCTTAATTCTGATCTATGAATTTATTTGACTTAAATACACACACTACAACACAATGTTTAAAATTAAACAAAGAATACTACATTAGTAAAAACACAATTAATAATCATAATGATTCAACATTATTTAGATTTAATAGTTATTTGTGTTAAAGGGGGACAAAGTATTTTTTTGTTCTCGTGGTCATTAGTTTGAATTCAGAGTGTAGCGAGGAATCTAATGTACGCCGTCCTTCGCACGCACTAAAACCAATTTCAATTCAATTCGAACATTTTATTTCAGAAAAAAAAAATCCGTAGTATGCATAATATAAAATAATTAATGTTCATTTTATCTTAAAAACAAAATTAAAAAACAATGTCAAATTACACGTCATGTCAAAAAAAAACACATGTTACTATACTAATTAGCCTAATAATATTGCATTACAATGACTGGCAATAGGGCACTCATGCTTACCGCTGATTAATAATAAATATTTTGGCCCCGAGTAATACACACAATTTTTATCGCAACCTACAAAAAGAAACTCAAGAAGAAAGAAGAAACGAAAGAATTGCTTCCCTTTATAAGTTTGTGCATAATTGTATCTTCTGATCAGAAGCACGAACGCAGACCAATCAGAAGAGAGAAAGCTCGAACTCCCATGGGAAAAAACTTAAATTTGGATTCCGCTATCCTCCAAAGTCAATTGTCGTTTTTCGAATAGATGTGTTAAACAAAAAAGATTTCAACCAACCTTCTAAGACGTCTTTTTTTATGTTGGTAACGGCTCTGAGTACTAAGCCCCTTTGAGGATCAGGGCAGGTTGTCATTTTGCGATGTCAAATAGGACGAATTTCAGCATGTGATCACAACGGTGGTTTTCAGTGTCCTAGAGACTTGCGCGCTTCTTAGGTAGGTACCTATTTATGTCCTAACACGTATTAGTACTAACATACAGTATGGACACTCCCTGCCGCTCTCTAGATTCCGACCTCACCCCCTCGTCACCCAGATTGATACAGATTGGTTTAAGTTTGATTCTCGAACATATAGAATTTCGCCGTGATTTCATTTCTTTATGTTTGTAGTTTTACGGATCCCTGGCAATCCCTGGTATCCTTTGGAAATTGGATGGGATAAAACGGTTCAATAAGAGATACAATCAAAAATACATACTTACAAAACAGATACATGTTTTATTTTTAACCGCCTCCGTGGCGTAATGGTTAGTTCATTTGCTTCACACCAGGAAGTCGCGGGTTCGATTCCCGGTGGGGTCAACTTGTAAGTCTTGGTTTGGTTGGTGGTAGGGCATTTTCTAAGCCCGCCTGGCTAGCTACCACCATCTTATCTAAGTCTTGCCGCCAAACATCTGTGTTAACAACATTGATGTGTTCCGGCTTGAAGACAAGATAGCCAGTTCTCAATTGCGTTGGGGAATCTTGGTAAGCCCGCTTCCATCTTCGGCATCATCGTCACTTACCATCAGGTGAGATGATGCCAAGGACTTACCAAGACTTTCTGTACTACTTGGTGAAAGAGCCTTTATGCCATTCCATATAAAGCTCCATATAAATTGGTCAAAAAGGTTATGTCTCAAAAGCCAAGGACTTATCAAGACTTTCTGTATTACGTGGTGAAAAAGCCTTTATGCTATTCCTTATAAAGCTCCATATAAATTGGTCAAAAAGGTTATGTCTCAAAAAACATTTTACATGCTTACTTTATAATTTTTTGAACTATTACAGAAAATTGTCGACTAGACCCAATATCACCGAACGATCAGAAATCACCACTCAGAGCTACCGACCCTATTTATACATATCCAGAGTTGAAAGTCGTGGTCACCAAAATGATACCGTGCGGAAACGGTGAGAAGAAAAACTATTTTGTGGTTCACTAACAGCCTAACCAAACTGTTCTGTGTGAGAAAGATAACGTTGAGCTAAATGACTAATAAACTATGTAATTTTTAACATTGGGTCATTTGTGTTGGGTCACTTATTCGGTTATCCAAAAAATAACCAGGCTAGTTAAATACTGATCACTTGATAACAGCTTCTATTAAACTGTATACATATACAACTGATGCATGAATATCATTGATAACGATGTTTCCGTGCTCTCAACTGTGCCTTTAATGACCAGTTTCCAACACGTTCACTTTTAGACTTTTTAGCAAAAATGCAACTTTTCAGCTTGAATGTCAATTGTACTTGCGCCGCGCTTGTAATGTCAATTGACAGACTTTATAAGCGCGGCAAATCTATAATTAATTACTCATCGCACTGAATCTTGCGTTTTGATTGGTCAATTAAGTTCGCGCCACTGGCGCGGCCGGTCGGTGCCATTTTGTTAAATCGTGTGAGAGGGACGGAATAAGGTTTCCATATAGAGTTCCAAAGACCGAAGAAACGATGGTTGGATGGAGTGAAGAAAAATATGGAGGAGTGTGGAGTGACGCAGGAGTTGACCAGTAAGAGGCCGGAATGGCGACAAAAAACCCCAAATAGTTGGGATTAATAAGGCTCGGAAGATGATAATGATGATAGAGCTCCAAATGGTTCCCGGCTAAGAATACGACCATCCCATCTCTTCCAATGGGGGTCGTAAGAGTCGACTAATGGACTTAAAACCGGAGGATGAGCAGCAGCGTCCTTTCCTTGCATTGCAACACACCTGCAACCACACTGCGATCGCCAACCCGCCTGCCAAGCGTGGCGATTACGGCAAAACCCCCCTATGAATACCACACCCAGGAAACGGCCCCTAGTCCCCGGCGGCCCTGCTATTTCTGCCTCCGGTAGCAGTCATGGTAACGGCGGGGCGAGTGGTGCGACCGGTCGTCGTGGAAATCCTTGGGGGAGGCCTTTGTCCAGCAATGGACGATTTTCGGCTAATTTTTAATGATGATAGAGCTCCATATAAATTGATCACATCTTTGTGGTTTGGCTAGTGTCGTTTCTAAGGAAACGAAAACTATCGAGATTTTATCAAACATGTTCCTAATATTTTGATTCCTAGAATAACGTACTGATAAATTAAATACTTGTTACAGTGAGCAATGGACACGTAAGCCAGGAGGGCCGTCGCGCACGCCGCCACCCGCGCAAACACGCTCCCGACCACACGTAACTAGGCCCCACCCTCCGTACTCACCCCCGCGTGACGTGTAGATGCCAGCACGAGTTGTGAGCTGGGCGCAGTGGTAGGGAAAGGTTGATATATTCGTAGAAGGCTCGGAGACCAATGAGGTTTTATATCTCTAGAAGAGATTCTACATCACGTACATGGCCCCACGTGAAGTATGCCGTCCGACAGAGTACTTCCTCGTAGATTTCTGTAGTCAGAGCGAGACAAATAGAGAGTAAATTTCATAGAGTTGGATTTTTCTCAGCTACGTCTTAGTTTTTGTTACTTGACTCCACTTTTCCGCCGAGTCGTGAAAAGTTATTGCTTCTCCATTGTAAGTTATAAAACCTCATTGTAGGAGATAGTCAAGCGGCTTGAAGTCACGCGCGTAGATTCAAAAAAAATACAAATGCAAAAAATACGTGTTTGAGTCATATATTCAAGTATCTGGTATACATATTCATATGCATAAATATAGATTAGCTGTTTCCCGCAGCTTCGACAGCTCAGATCACGGTGAAAAATTTCTTATACCTATTCTCCGACCTACCGAATATACACATCAAAATTTCATGGAAATCCGTCCAGCCGTTTCGGAAGAGTATAGCAATTAACACTGTGACACGAGAATTTTATATAGCATACAGGATGTAAAAAATTGGTGTATGTCCCGATAACCTGGGGCTTCTACTCATCAAACTGAACCACTTTTCTTGTACAAGTTTGCTGAAATCGCAATAAAAAATTTGAACTCTTCATACCAAACGATCACCTGATCTTGTACATTTTTGTATGGAACGTCGAATTTTTTTTACAAAATCAAAAAATCAAAATCAAATCAATTTATTTCAAATAGGTGTTTACACACACTTTTAAATAGTCAAAACAAAAAAAAATACTGTATATTACAAATAATGTCATGATTTAGATTACAGTCTCAGGTAATGGTATTTGATATAGAATCAACATATATATCTTTGTCATTTACATAATCTATTATTTTATAATATCCTCTAGAGCACAAAACTTTTTTGACATGAGTCTTGAATTTATTCTCTGACAAACTAGTTACATTTTCTGGAATTTTATTGTAGAATCTTATACACTGCCCCACAAATGACTTCTTAACTTTACTCAGTCTCGAAAAGGCTATATCTATTTTATTTACATTTCTTAAATTCAAATTATGCCTGTCACTGTTTTTAGGAAATAAATGCAAATTCTTACGAACGTACATGATGTTTTCATATATAAATTGACTAGCAACAGTTAAAATATTGATTTCTTTAAACTTATTCTGTAACGACTCACGTGATCGCATCTGATAGATCGCTCGGATAGCTCTTTTCTGCAGGATGAAAATAGTTTCTATATCAGCCGCATGCCCCCACAGTAATATGCCATAAGACATTATACTATGGAAGTAACTAAAATACACTAGTCTCGCAGTATCTACATCCGTTAACTGTCTTATTTTCTTAACGGCATAAGCAGCTGAACTAAGCCTTCCCGCTAAAGTTTCAATGTGTGGTCCCCATTGAAGTGAAACATCCAAAGTTATACCAAGGAACACCGTGGTATTTACAAATTCTAATTTATTACTGTCTAATATTACACTATTGTTGACCTTTTTTACATTTGGCAAACAAAATTTTATACATTTTGTTTTCTTAGCATTTAATAATAAGTTGTTCACAGTGAACCAGTTCAGTATCTTTGAAAGAGTGTTGTTTACTTCGTCAATTTCGTTTTCTTTCCTATTCACTTTAAAAATAAGAGATGTATCATCCGCAAACAACACAATATTTGACAGATGTTGCACCATAAAAGGCAAATCATTTACGTAAACAAGGAAAAGAAAAGGCCCTAATATGGAACCCTGGGGCACACCCATTTTCACTTTAGATCCAGATACGAATTGACTATGGGTTCCTTTGAGAAAGTTGTTCAGTATGATGAGTAGAAGCCCCAGTTAACGGGTCCTACACCAATTTTGTTACACCCTGTATTAGGGTGTTTCATCTGACAAAAGTTTTTTATTTTTTTTGCAACCGGTTGATTTCTTGGTCCTACACATGTAAAAGCTGCGTATATAAAATTCCAGCCAAATTGAATGGTGTTTAGAGGTTGCACACTTTGTTCACTTTTTTTAAAAGTGGTGAAAATTCAAACTATCACTAAAATCAACAAAATTGTTACATTAGAAGACCCGTCTCTATCCTCATCACCAAGTGACGAAGACGTCGGATTTTTGCCACCAGCAAAAAGAGCATGTAATGAAACTACTAGAAAAAATAGATTGACGAACTTGACGGTGCTGGATAAGTCAGTTACGTCTACATGGGATAGAGAACAGCTCTCTATAAGACAGGAGAGCACTTCATTTATAGCAGCTGCAAAGGCCCTTGGCCATGACGTGGCACAGATTTCCATATCTCCATCTACCGTACACCGAGCTCAGGAAAATAACAGATGTGAAATGGCTGAGAAAATCAAACACTCGCTCTTTGAAAATCCTCCAAAGTTAGTCTTGTATTGGGACAGTGGACTTATTGCCTTCAGTTGCATATGGGGAAGTCAAAAACTTGGAAGACAGAACTGCAGTTTTAGTTACTGGCAAAGATTTTGAGCATTTGCTTGGCATACCCGTTGCTTCAAAAGGTACAAGAGAAGAAATGGCTTTAATAGTCATTAAAGAGGTGGACCGCATAAATCTTTGAGATCATATCATCGGTGTCTCTTTCGACACTACAGCTTCCAACACTGGTCTTAGCAAAGGAGCTTATATTCGAATTGAAAATTAGTTTGGCCGAACATTGTTGTGGTTGGCGTGTGGCCATCACATCCACGAGTTGATACTCAAAGGAGTGTTTGAAGAGTGCATCCGTGTACCGTCAAGTGGTCCTGATATTATAATCTTTCGTAAGTTGCAAAGTCAACGGGCTTCTATCGATAAGACATCATATACGACAATGGTCGATGAAGAATGTCCTGTGCAAGGCTTCTTAGAAGATCAACTAGTGAAAATGGTAAGCTACTTACAAAACGTTTTAAAAGAGGGAAGTCATCCAAGAGAAGACTACAAAGAGCTGTTACAGCTTTCACTCCTGTACCTTGGAGGTTGGACTGGAAACGACTTTAGTTTGACACGAATACTGCAGTGATTCTCTTCGAAATTCTGTAAATGCTCTAAAGGTGGTGAATGACACGGCAGAAAGAGGTATCGCTCTCATAAAAAAATATAAGGAGTCGGTAAGGGATGAAAAACAAAGGCAGTTTTTATTAAGAATGGTTGAGCATCACAGAAAAGCTGTCACTAAGCAAACAAAGGACGGCATTGCATCATTCAAAATTGATCAGTATAAGATCTTTTTTTGCCTATAATACTAGTTTGTACTCTACATGTTTAAAGGTATTGTTAGTAAGCATTCTAAGTTCCAGTTTTCCTAATAAACTTAATTAAATTCAAAAATTGACTTTTTAAATATTTTTTTAAAACTGTTCAAACTGTGCAACCTCTAAATGCGATCCGATTTTCTTGAAATTTGCCACAAATGTCTGTCACGTGACATAGACTCGGGGCGCAAGCAGTAGTTACAAAATAAATAACATGATTTTTTTTCTATACAAATGTGAAACACCCTACCCTGTATAGTTAAAAGTCTACTTCCCACTAACTCATCTCGATATCCACGTCGAGGTAGTAACTGTGGTAGATGTAGCATAGCATTAAAAACTTATAAATTAAAACGGAAAATCTGCCCTATGAAAACTTATGTTCACAATTTATAAACACTACTTTGACAGTTCGCGCCATTTTTGAGGCCATGTAGATCATATTGTCACCATCGGGATTTTTTGATACTAGATATTTGTATTAAGCTAAGGACTCGCTCCAAGTTTCCACGATTGAAACAGAAATTAAGACATCCGAAAGAGAACCAAGGTACAGTATTACAATAAAGCAGCTTACAGTAGTGCAACGATTGTACTTACGCAGGGCAACGGAAGGGTACTTGCGGGGCACAGCCTGGCAAACTCGAGTTTGCCAGGCTGGCTACAGGCTAGTACTGTTAGTACCTACGCCGTGGCGGCATCGTGCGACATCAAAGGCGTTGTAGCGCAAGCCATATCGTAACACTGTGACCAAGGTAACCGACATTGCTTACAGAATCGCTAAACTTAGTGGCAATGAGCGAGGCACAAGGCCATTGGGGCTACTGCCTTAAAAAGCCTCAAACCTTTCGAGGTTTTCGAGTAGCGACCCGCACCGGAAGATATAGCGTGGGAAGGCCTCCCGTTCAGTTGACCGACGACCTGGTGAAGATCGCGGGAAGACGCTGGATGCGGGCAGCGCAAGGCCAGTCGTTGTGGAAATCCTTGGGGGGGCCTTTATTCCACAGCGGACGTTTTTTTCGGCTGATAATGATTTGTATTTTACACTAAGCCCACATAAAGCAATTTCTGCTTAAATAATATTATCTTAACGAACTAATTAAAAATTATAAACTCCGCATGAATAAAAACTGAACTGCAGCCCTCTTTTCAGCCAGTTGGGTATAAATGTATACTATATCACTCACGGGATCAAGACGAATCTAACGACACCTCGCACTCCAAAATCCATTAAGCCGTTTATGTTACAGAGCGTGCCAAAGAAATTATGTAACTTATTAACTAATACGTACATACATAACCCTCTTTCTGGCACAGACAAACAAACAGATTCATGGATAATAGTTTTTGATGTGTAACATCTTTGCTCTCGCTTTCCTGCAATTTGTGGGAGTGATTTCGTGAAATGGGACGGAAAAGTGTCCCATGTGACGGAAATGTGTAACAAGGAGTCGCGTTTTTTCAGGCTTTAAAAGCGCGGAAAAGGCAAAGGTATCTATGACCATACAGCCTAGTCTGCCGTATCTTTGCCGTCCTTTTTTCAGGCTTTAAAAGCGCGGAAAAGGCAAAGGTATCTATGACCATACAGCCTAGTCTGCCGTATCTTTGCCGTCCTTTTATAAAGTATTTTGTCACATGTTACACATCATATGCGAGTACTGTAGGTCTCGCTCGAATTTTTTTTTCTAATTGTGAACTCAACCGTAGTTCAGTCAGCAGTGTTCTTTGCGACTCAGAGATTTTTAAGTGAAAAGATAACTAGCTGGCGGAGGAATTATTTGTCATGAAGCACGCGTTAACGATCAAGGACTGAAAGTATACTTTTTTTGTCTATAATTTGTTTATGGTTTCTACTTGCTTGTCGTTTAAAGCCTGAAAAGGCAAAGGTATCTATGACCATACAGCCTAGTCTGCCGTATCTTTGCCGTCCTTTTATAAAGTATTTTGTCACATGTTACACATCATATGCGAGTACTGTAGGTCTCGCTCGAATTTTTTTTTCTAATTGTGAACTCAACCGTAGTTCAGTCAGCAGTGTTCTTTGCGACTCAGAGATTTTTAAGTGAAAAGATAACTAGCTGGCGGAGGAATTATTTGTCATGAAGCACGCGTTAACGATCAAGGACTGATAGTATACTTTTTTTGTCTATAATTTGTTTATGGTTTCTACTTGCTTGTCGTTCTTGACCGCCTGAACATCTCAGAAGACCTTAAATCTACGTCATTAGTGCTAAAATAGATTGCGCACAGTAAAGGATACCAAAACACTCAAAACTCGTGCTGGTACCTGTAACCGCGCCGCTCTCGCAACTCTGAGCCCTGTATTGGTAGCATGACGATGACGACCAGTGATGACGAACAAGTAATGACGTAACCACTGGTAGAAAAAGACGCACATAGGTACCACATATGTTTTTTACTAAGCTACTTATAGCTTTGCAACTATCGCTCGCGCTTTTATTAGCGAACGCTTTCGACAAACGTGTAGACCAGGAGAGATCAATGCATCTCTTTTTTACGCTAAGCTAGTGAAGAGACGCAAAATATAAAAGTAGATTTGTATATGGTCAATGATCATGCTACCAGTGCCAAAGCTGTAGGAGATCGCTGTTTCGTGTTTCGGCTCCAAAATGGTGTAGACAAAGACAGTGGACTGTATTACTGATGTTTAATATGGCACTTGGTTTTACAAATATTTTAAGTATAAAGCAAAATCGATTCGATGCGCACTCATGTGAAGTCCCAGAACGGAAAAAGGGCGACGGTCAAAAAGTATGTAATTGCATCGCGTTTTTTAATGGCGGTGGCGCCGCGGCCTCCCGCGGCCCCTTCACACCGCGCAAGATCGCTCGTAGACATCGCTATGTAGTCAAACGGCGGAGTAAAGAGAAATCTGCTGGTTATGAGTAAGTACATATAGTCCTGTCTCCCCTGGACATTTATATTACAAAAAAAGGTTTTTGAAAATTGTTATACACATGGTGAACACGAACACAGTCTTACTTAACACATTCACTGCCTTTCAAAAAGAGTGTACCCAATCCTAGGAACCGCAATTTTTTTTTTAGCCGCGTTGCTACACAGAATGACGTGCACTCGCCACAGAAACAGTAATTTGACCGTTGGAACAAAAATGTATGAACGTTCACTCGGATCCGAGTGGGCGGCACGTAACCCAGCACTCGGCGCCGAGTGGGGAACATGTGTTAAAGGCCGCTATCCGCCTTAACAAATACAGGACGCGATAAAAAAATGGGTCTGAAAAATGAGAAACTATTGGGAGTAGAGAAATATGTCATATTGGAATACGTCGTCAATTTAAGAGTAAAGAAAAACTGTATTTAAATATTTATTTTAACTGATACGGAAATGACTCGGAAATAGAACCCAATCATTTATTTTGAATTTTTGGATATTTTTTTTTTCATTTTAGAAAAGGGATTTCATAGTAATATTTATTCCTTACAAGCCACTCTATTAATTATCGCAATAAACCGGTTTCGACATCCGCACAAAAAGTTTTTTTAGAATTACTTTAATGCATTTTTTATAATCTAAAATTGACGACGTTCTCGGACCGACTGTATGTTTTGTCAACCGACTTCCAAAAAGGAGAAGGTACTCAGACCGACTGTATGTTTTTTCAACTGACTTCCAAAAAGGAGAAGGTTCTCAAACCGATTGTATGTTGTTTTTCTTTGTATGTTACTCGATATCTTCTTGATTATGGACCGATTTTCCTTATCCTTTTTTTAATCAAAATTGGTGTAATACTTTTTTAGAAAATTTACAAAAACCAAAAATAATAATGCGAATTTGTACTTAGCTTTTGCGATGGAAGTCGGTTTTTTAACGTGTTTAGCATTTTCAATTATGCAAATTTTGTTAGACCTTAGCATCATAAGAAGTGATTAGTTTTATTATTACTAGGATGCATTAGGAAAATTCTAAGATTTAAAAAATGCCATGTCTACCCCTAGACCCCTACCTCAGTCTTAGGAATTGATTGAATGTAGGAGGATCTATCTATGAAATTGATATGGATTATGATAATGTTACATCATTCGTTGAATAGAAATATCGATAAGAGATTTTTGTATGGTGACAAATGAATGAGAATGGGTCTAGTTGAAATTTGATTGCCGTTTCATTAACTCCTGCAAATATAAATTAAACATACACGAAGGATCTTGCAAGTAATTTAATAACCAGTTAAAAAATAACTGGAACTTCTACTATAATGAACAACTACTAAACGAGCTGGGGTACTTGGAACGTCTACTACGAGTATAACAAGCTGGGTTACTTAGAAGTCTATTATGAGCTGGTGATTGGAACGTCTACTATAACGAGCTGGGTTTCTTGGAACGTCTACAATAACGAGCCGGGTTACTTGGAAGTTTACTATAATGAGCTGGGTTACTTGGAACGTCTACAATAACGACCTGGGTTACTTCGAAAGTTACTATAATGAGCTGGTTACTTGGGACGTCTACTATAACGAGCTGGGTTACTTGGAACATTTACTATAACGAGCTGGGTTACTTGGAACGTCTACTATAACGAGCTGGGTTACTTGGAACGTTTACAATAACGACCTGGGTTACTTCGAAAGTTACTATATTGAGCTGGTTACTTGGGACGTCTAGTATAACGAGCTGGGTTACTTGGAACTTTTACTATATAACGAGTTAGGTTCCTCATAGATATATCCATAAGAACCTTAGAGGACAATTTATCAAATCAAATGACATAAAATACAACTATCCGAAAATAGTGCTAACTTTTTCCTAGTTATAGCTTTATTAGTACTAGTTATTTTAAACAGGGCTCATTATTCTTAACAACTTCTGCAAAAGAAAATACCGTTGAAGTGGTCTTACGGCAAATGATTCTGAACAACTTACTCGAAAGATACCATAAAAGTGGTCTTATGGCCCATGATTCTGAACAACTTTTGCGAAAGAAGATACCGTTAAAGTGGGTTTACTGCTCATGATTCTAAATAACTTCCGCGAAAGAAGATACGGTTACAGTGGACTTACTAGTTAATTAGCTAATCAGCAGATCGATTTTTTCGAGATTGTTTTGCAATTTGTCCATCAGTTCGGCGGGGAAAGATGTTAATGTTAAAAATAGGCTAGTTGACTGCTAATCGCTTGAGTTACTGAAGTCATGAAATAGGATCTCGTGACGTGATAGTTTTTGAGCGTTGATATACTAATTTTGTGGTTTTGTTTAATTAAAAATTAAGACGCAGTGCACATCAAAATTAGTAAGATTTTTAGAAATTTCAATGGATCTCGTGACGTTTTTGAGCGTCATTGTTATACTAATTTTGTGATTTTGTTTAATTAAAAAATAAAGACGCAGTGCAGATCAAAATTTGTAAGATTTTTAGAAATTTCAATGGCAATTTAGGGAATAAAATTTCATAATTTCAGTATCTGATGTAATCAACTACCCCGTTATGTGCAAAAGCTCTGTTTAAAATTTCGAGTAGGTTTAACTACCAATAAAGTTAAATATTATATTTACGTTTTTGAAAATATATTGTGATTGCTCTCTTTGGGTAGGTTTTTTACTATATTATATTATTGTTATAGTTAGGCCAAAAGTGACTATATTACTCCATTCCAAATAATTTTAACTGCCGTCAATAATGTCTTCTTTTATAGGAAAAAAGTTAAGACTTGCGAGAGTGACGCACTTTTTTAAAATAATATTTGTAGCCTTATCCATAATAATTATTCTCTATAAATATTATTATTGAAATTATTATTATTGATTATTATAATAATATATTTACTGCAATTGTTTTTCTTTTATCCCGGTAATAAACGTTTTGTATTTTTAACCGATCGGTATGTGAAGAGAGCCTATCAGGATCAACCAAAAGGTCAACGCCCGGTCGGTCGCCCCAGGCACAGAACAATATAGCAGCTTACAGTAGCGCGACGAATGTACTTACGCAGAGCAACGGAGCAGGGCAGCGGGCATAGCACAGCCTGGCAAACTGGCTGACTACAGGCTAGTACCTACGCTGGTGGCGCATCGAATCAAAGGCGTTGCGCTAATGTAAGCCATATTGTAATACTGTGCCCCAGGTATCGATGGCGCGATGTGGTGAACGCGGTTATACGCGTGCGCCAAGCTGGCGACTGGCGCGAAACCGCACAAGACCGGGACAAATGGCTAGTTCTCGTATCGAAGGCCACGACACACTTTAGGTCGTTGAGCTGGCGAAGTAAGTTATAAACTAATTGCACCAAACAATATATTACTGAAATGAAATCCAAAAATTAATTGGTCATGACTCATGTATCAATTTAATAGATTAAGAAAAAAAATATGATTACCCTTATAATTAAACAAATTACCTAATAACCACAATAAGGCCATGTTGACATCACTATCACTGCTTAACAAATCCTTGAACTTTTCACTTAAGTTGTTCTCAACTAAATAATTCAACAATGTTTCATGCAAATCATCACTTAAGTCTAAATTCGCTAATGTCCTTATTAAATACACTACTTTGCAGCATTCTTTGGATGTCTTACAATCTGTATGTTGCTCTATACTTACAGTCAACTCGTGTAGTATTTTCTGAAGGAGTTTCTCGGTGAGATTGTGGATATTGAACTCGCGGTGACAGGATAGGATGAAGAGGAGTTGTGATGAATGCAGGTCTAATTCTTGGTTCGCCAAGCCTTTGAGTATGTTCCTGAGGTGAGCTGAACTGGAAACATGAAACATCGTATTTACGGCCAAGAAAACAAGTCACTGTAGATTTCATCTAGGTAGCTTAAAACTATAGAAATGCCTTGAACTTGAAACATAAATCCTTATGGGTGAAACAATAGATCATTCGTTGTTTATTTAATTTTTCACTTATATCATAGTAAATTTACAAGTTACTACAAATGTAAATTTACTGTAGAAATAGTAAAAATATATATTTAAAAACACCGGCCAAGTGCGAGTCGGACTCGCGCAAAGTAGGGATCCGTAGTCTATTCAACAAATAAATGTTTATTTTAAAAAACAAAATTATATTTGCAGTTGGTAATAGAACATATTGTATGAAAAATCTATGAACTTTTCACAAATTGAACTGCACATCTTAAGTTGGTCGACTATTTCTCGTAAACTAAGAAAGCCTACTTAGCCGTGATAAGTTTTTCTTTTAAATTCATTGTATAGACTACTTTCATGAATTTTTTGAAATTTCCAAATACAGCGGTTTTGTTGTTAGGGGGTGGGGACACTCGACTCCAACAAAATTCAGCACTTTCAAGCCTATTTTTTCGAAAACGGAACCTTAAATTATAAAATAGTCTTAAAAGACACACAATTATTTTATAGCTCTAACACGACTGGGTTTGACGAGAAAAAAAAATCATCCACATTTTACTTTTAGGGGAGGATTTTTCTAAAAAAATTTTACAGTTCTCTGCGTTATTATAATATATATCTTTGTCAAATTTCAGCTCTTAACTACTAATAGTCTAGGAGCTAAGCCGTGGACAGACAGACAGACGGACAGACAGCCATGACAAAACTATAGGGTCCTTGTTGTACTACGGAACCCTAAAAATTTTTCAATATTTCTATCAATGTCCAAGTTACTTAAGTATCTGAATTCACATGGTCAAACAGCACCGAAAAGCGCACCATGTGGAAGAAAAATGAGCCCATAGGTACTACTTTTGTTTTATTACTGTTAAGTCTATAGTTTTAAATAAAGAATATTTTGAGCGGTTAGGGTGAAGCGGCAAAACAGTGTATGTTAACTGGCAAAGGATTAACTAAGACGTCGCGTCGCCTAAGTGCATTCATGAATAAAACAGACAAAGCTATACTATACAGGTTTTAACAAAATTGGTGTAACTACTACTCATCATACTACTTATCATCATACTTAAGGATAAGGGGTCGATTTTGTTCCAACAACTTTGGAGGTTAGGTCATGTTGGGTGTTGGTTAAAAAAAATTACTGTCTGATGATTTTTAGTTAAATGGAAAATCTGGATCTAGCAAGTTTCCAGGCTGCCTGTTTTACAGGAAATTTACAGGCTGCCTGCCCCTGCCGTCCTACATAAGTCCGTGTCTTCAAACTGGGGGATGGGATGTGAACGACAGACACCGGCCTTTTTAAATTTTGAACATATTTTTTATACTCTTTGTAAACATATGAAATAAAATACTGTTTCGTGACACTGGAGTGCAAAAGGCAATTTTTCTCTCCCGTGATACTCCCGGAACCACTGTCTTACTTTAGTAACTGTAAGTTCCGCCACCTAGAGGAGGGAGACTCGCTAACGAATCTATTATCGTCGCTTCACTCGCCCAAGTCAGATCCACCGTTTCTTTCCTAAACCCAGGGTACCGGTAGATAAACGGGAGAGAAAAATTACCTTTGGCACTGTTAGTAGTGCCACAGGAAATAAACTGACACTGGGAAAAATCCAGCCAAACTTTCAAATTAGGTGTTTTCAACGAAAATTATGGTGCATTTGTGTTTTTTTTATTGATGTGTAACATCTTTGCTCTCGCTTTCCTGCAATTTGTGGGAGTGATTTCGTGAAATGGGACGAAAATGTGTAACATGGGACGGAAATGTGTAACAGGAAGTCGCGAAAGCGCGGAATTCTACTTTATGAGAGTCCGACTCGCACTTGGTCGGTTTTTGCAATTTGTGGGAGTGATTTCGTGAAATGGGACGGAAATGTGTAACAGGAAGTCGCGAAAGCGCGGAATTCTACTTTACGAGAGTCCGACTCGCACTTGGTCGGTTTTTTTCGTTACTGTCAGATCCGCCACCCAGGTACAATATCGTCATCAAATCTAACTAACCTAAAGTATTTTGTCACATGTTACACATCATATGCGAGTACTGTAGGTCTCGCTCGAATTTTTTTTCAATTTTTAACACTTGACGAGGCGAGGTCTTATACTGTGGCTGCTACAGCCGCCCATTGCGATAAGCGAGACCTTAGGAGATCCCATGGCCCCTGGGCAGCCACTCCAGCCCCGGCTATAGTAACTTGTCATCTTATTTATGGCCCCTGCCCCGCACTTACTATGTTTCAACCTGTTCCCTTTGCACTCACACTAGTTAAAAATATGAATTGGTGATTTTACTATAGATGTCAATGTCACGTAGATGGTGCAGACATTTTGCACCTTGGGTACGAAGAGATTATATGTTGATATTAAAAGTTAAAATGCTGGACCAATGTAATTTATAAGCTTTTATTTAACTTTCAATGTTTGTGTGTATGTTTCTTTAGTTCAAATCTTGCGATAGATTTTAGACCGACTCCAGGGGTCCGATTGAGCTGAAATTTGGAATGAAGCTATGACGCACCAACGAGTCGTCAGGGGGAGTAAGCTCAGTGGGGTCACTTCTATGATTAAAAATGCTGTTCTAAGTTGTGAAGTAAGATGTAGAGCACTCTTTATTTCACATCAGTAATAGGGCTTAATGATAGTGGCTGATTATTGGTTTGAGATTACTAGATCTAGCTAATGTTGCACCCTTGCTATGAAAACCACACTCAGAAAAGGGACCTCTGTCCTGGCTCGCGGTCACGAATAGAATGCGACTCAACTGTTTCAGAAAAGGTTTCGAACGACCTACTAGTTTGAATTTAGTAACTAAACTTAGCTTTTTAACACGAACCGCGGATAGCAAGATTGAAAAAGAGGCGCGAGTGCGTTAACGCAGAGCTATACGATCTCTACAAAGCCGTATTCCCGGTCACAATAGATCATTTTGGTATTTTGAAGTTTATCTGATGATGAATTTTGGAGGTGGATTCAAGGTTCCAGAATTTGACATGCTTCATGATTTATATTTTTGACATAGTTTCATTAATTCCACGATTTAAGTTTATTTTAATTTATCATTATCATCATATCAGCCGAAAAACGTCCACTGCCGGACAAATGCCTCCCCAAGGATTTCCACGACGACCGGTCCTGCGCTGCCCGTATCCATCGGCTTCCCGCGATCTTCATCAGGTCGTCGGTGCACCACGTGGGAGGCCTTCCTACGCTACGTTTTCCGGTGCGCCGTCGCCACTCGAGAACTTCACTTATATTGTTTTATTATGTTAATCTTAATTTGTATGCCTAAAGGCAGAACACAGTGATCAACTTTATTTATAACACCTTTGTAACCTGTGATTCACTAATAAATTGATTTATTGCTGATATTTTGTGATAATGTTTTGTGTAATAAGTAATTTTTCTTATACCTCATGTCTCCTCCAATGTTTTTCGAGTAATGCAGTAAAGAGTATACTGCTGCAGACCTTACATCTTCACAGCTAGACTGCAGCAGATTGTGTAGTTTGGTTGCCCCCTGAGCGGTAAGGAGTTGACAGGCACGGGGCCCCGAGCCCGCTATGTTCCCAAGGGCCCATGCTGATGTCATCTAGAAATGTAAGAAGTTAATAGAGACTAGAAACTATTCTTGTCTAAATGGCAGCAAGACATAATTTATAAATAATAATGACATTAAAACAATTGTAGACATAGCTGATTTGATTAACCCTTTCAAGAGAAATGCAGCTACAGTAAACTAGAGCAAACTGAACCTTACTATAAGTCAATACAAATTAATGTTGACACAGCATCGCTGGCTACCCAGAAAAGAAGATATAGAACAGATGGCCATTGAGGTAGTAAAGTTCTCGAGTGCACCGGAAGACGTAGCGTAGGCAGGCCTCTCGCACGGTGGACCGACCACCTGATGAAGGTTGCGGGAAGCCGCTGGATGGGGGCAGCGCATGACCGGTGGTCATGTAAATCCTTGTGGGAGGCCTTTATCTAGCAGCAGACTAGACAAAGGCTTTGTCTTTCGGCTGCTATGATGTACAGAATGACTATATATTTGCTAAGAAGCAGAAAAGGTAGATTCTACTAATGAAATTTAACAACTCTCGTTCCAATCAGGGTAGATAAAAAAGCTCAAGATTTTCCATAAATGTTGAATAAAATATTGACTATTGGTTTCAAGTCTAACATAATATACTTAATATTATGCTTCATTACTTACAGCTAGCTCAGTGCTTAAACTGTCCAATGCAGCAATCAAGTAAGGGCCAGCTGCCTTGGCGATGGTAACACCAGCCTTGGAGTCTCCCAGAGCCAGGTTGCACAGGCACCCGGCAGCTTCACATTGATTCTTCACGTTTTGACCTACGGGTATTGGACAAACATGTTTTGATTGAAATCGTTTTTGAATATTTGTGCTAGTTATATAGTCAGTTAATTTGGAATACCTAATCTATTGATTTTGCATCAGAGGAAAATAATAAAACGAAATTAATAATAAGATTTTTGTGCATAAGGATGATAAATTATTTTTTTGGTCACTAACACCCATAACATCCACTGTGCTGGGGCACCAGTCTCTGTAAGCTAGGAGCATAGGGGCCAAGTCAGTATTGGCGTAGGTTGTTGGGGTAGTGGCGAACCTTACTGTCAGATATCTCAAATGCCTAAATGGGTCTACCATGACAATGTCTGGCGTCTATTGATAGGAACAGAAACCAATGGCTTGATGTGCCTAGGAAATGAAAAGTGGTATCACATCAGCTCATATATATGTCCCTACCGAGGGGCTCAAGCCTGCCCTGAATTGGGGCGATCGGGCTTCAGTCGACCACGCGGGCCCAATGGGGGTTGGTCAACTTCACACACAACCTTCGAGTTCCTTCGCAGATGTGTGCAGGTTTTCTCACGATTTCCATCGAAATAACGTACATATGAGATCGAAATTTGAAAACACATTGGTACGTGGCAGGACTCGAACCACAATTTCCCGGATATGAGGTAGCGGCCCTTGCGCCACCGACACTATATTAAAGTTATAAAAGTGGTATACTAACAGTGAAACCCGCCAGTTCCTCAGAGCACTGGGGAAGCTCACTTCTATCTTCAGCATCAATGTCACTTACCATGGGGAGATGATGCCAAGGGCTCATCAATTGTGGATAAAAATGGCTGTGCTTGTGATCAAAAAACCTGAGTGCATTAACCTGCTTTTACGAAAAACTTTAGACCTGCTATTTCAGATGACTACCTATCTATAGTTAGCTACTTCGCATCAAATGTGTTTTAGTTACGTTTTGAAAAACAAGCAAAGGAAGTGTACGCATAAAATGCTTCTGTAGAAGTACAGATATCATCATTATATCAGCCGAAAGTCGTCCATTACTGGACAAAGGCCTTCCCCAGGCATTTCCACAACAACTGGTCCTGTGCAGAGAAGGAACTAGCCTTCCACTCAGTGGACCAATGACCTGGTGAAGGTCTCGGGAAGCCACTGGATGCGGATAGCGCAAGTGCAAATAAAGGACAGACTAAATACAGAGACTAGGCCCTAGACTCTAGGGGGAACAATCTAGACAGGTATTTAAGGAGGTGATAAAGTTAAAATGCTAGAATTGAGGAAACCATATACTTTAGGACAAGAGCATGTTGGGTAAGAAACACTCTAAATGAGTTATTTAATCACCTCCTCCTTAAATTCCTACATTATTCTACTTAGGACTCAACATTAACATTGTTTTCCTAATTTGGCCTACTAGTGGGGCCAAGGGGACAACCTATGCCATTCACAAAGTAACTAGTATCTCATCAGTGGCCTTGGCCTATGGTCCCACTATATTATTTTTAATTATTTCTATGTCCACCGAGTGGCAGGCCTTCCTACACTACGCTTTCCGGTGCGTGGTCGCCACTCGAGAACTTTACTGCCCCAACGGTCATCTGTTCTACGAGCAATGTGCCCGCCCACTGCCACTTATCTGAGAGCTATGTCGGTTATTTTGGTTTTTCTACGGATCTTCTCGTTTCTAATTCGATCACGCAGAGAAACTCCGAGCATAGCACGCTCCGACGACCTGGTGAAGGTCGCGGGAAGCCGCTGGATGCGGGCAGCGCAGAACCGGTCGTCGTGGAGATCCTTGGGGGAGGCCTATGTCCAGCAGTGGACGTCCTTCGGATGATATGATGATGATGATGATTTCTATGTAGGTATGTATCAAAATCTCTTTGCACCTGTTAGTTCTCTCACTAGTCCTCTTAATGCTCCATGAGTGTTCAAGACCACCTCAATGTACTTTGTATCCTCCATAAGACCATTCTTTAGGGCTTTCAGCTGGGATGTTGACACTGGGGACTTAGTCTTCAACTTGCCTGCAATTTCTAGGATAGTTTCCGATGTTATGCTGAAAAGTTTTAATGTTAATTTGAATAAATCATGTAAGAAGGAAAGTTTTGGTTAGACTGCATTTATAAGAGCTGCCATAATCAAGTACACTCCAACCGGGTTACGAAATTTAAGCAGCGATTAGACTACACAATAAATAGAGCCCTAACTCAGTTAGAGCACTAAAAAGTGTATTGTAATCCCAGTTAGGGAGTTAGGGTCCTGATGAAGGGAGATAGGGTGAGCCCGACCACACTAACTCTTAACTAGTGCACTGAAGGGAGATAGGGTGAGCCCGACCACACTAACTCTTAACTAGTGCACTAAATAAGAGTAGTGTAATCACAGTTAGACAGTTAGGGGGCTCAGTCGCAGTGCAGTACTCGCTAAGGTAGGGCATGTTTTTCTTTCAATAAGCACTGTTCCAAGTGATAAAATGAGTTCTAATAAAGAAAAAGATATTTTATTGAATATGATATGTTTAATGATATGCCATAACCATAAGTCTTCTGGCTCTAGAACATCTAAAATGTTAATGTTAGACAATTTGTTTCTTTTTTTTTATTCACAATTGGTAAGCTCTTGGCATCATCTCACCTGATGGTAAGTGATGATGATGCCGAAGATGGAAGCGGGCTTACCAAGATTCCCCAATGCATTGGAGAACTGGCTATCTTATCTTCATGCCGGTACAAATCAATGTTTTTAACACACTGATGTTTGGCTGCAAGACTTAGATAAGATGGTGGTAGCTATAGCCAGGTGGGCATTGAAAATGCCCTACCACCAACCAAACAGAGTCTTACAAGTTGACCCCACTGGGAATCGAACCCGCAACCTCCTGGGGTGAAGCGAATGGACTAACCATTACATCACAGAGGCACTTAAAATATGTATTATTAACCCAACACTTTTTTTTCCTTTTCACTATGCCTGCTGTTGCAGCAAAGGCAATGCCAATTCACTGATATTTTTTAAGACTTCAAAAAAGGAGGAGTTTCTCAATTCGACCGTATATATTTTTTTATTTTTTTTTATGTTTGTTCGCGGATAATTTCGTCGAATGAACTGATTTTGATGATTCTTTATTTGTTGGAAAGAAGATATCCCAAAGGTGGTACCATGATAAGAAAACCAGGATCTGATGATGGAATCCCAGGGAAATCGAGGTCAACCCTCAACTTTTATAGGCAAGTATTGCGTTTTTCATACGTTTTCTAAAGCTATTAAAGTATTTTCATTTGGCAGTCATTATCTCATGACAACTCATTAACGGGTATGAGTTAGTGGATATTTCTTTGAATATAGATAGATACGTATGTACGCATAGACCGATAGTTGTATTCTTTCAGGTTATTCAGATGAGCTGATGATGGAACTCATGCTGCTGAGATGATGACGGAAGCCACAGGACTTTGTGTCATTTAATGAAACACATGCATTATGATTTGATGATTCCTATTGGCGAGTAGGTGATTGGGTTTAACATTGTTAGATAGACAGCATTATCACTAAAAATAAAGAAAATAAAAAAAAGTTTAAAAAACTTAAAAACGACTTAAAAATAAAATTTACTCAAAAGTATGAAATAATATTATTATACTTAAATACACGACATTAACCAACAATAACGATACGAATTAAATTAGGGGCTTAAATTTTTTTGAGGTCGGTGTTTTTGAATCTAAAACATTTGATACGTAAGTAGTTGTGTGCTGACACCGAACTTAAAAAAAATTAAGCCTCTAATTTAATTCGTACCCACCTTTGATTTCGTTATTGTTGGTTAATGTCGTGTATTTAAGTATAATAATATTATTTCATACTTTGAGTAAATTTTATTTTGAAGTCATTTTTCAGTTTTTTAAACTTTTTTTTTATAAAGCATGAGTGTCATGGTCAACTTTGGTCTCTGTCTGAATTAGTGAGCCGATCTATTGTAGGGTAATGTACTCTCCTAACCATTCAATTTCAACCTCAACAATCTGCTAAGAGCCGACAGACAATGTTGGGGGCGTGGCCCAGCATGCTAGTATTGTTCATGCTAGCAATCTGCAAATTGTTTTAACGGATTGTGTGAGTGCTGAATCGTAAGTAGTGCAATTGCCTCAATCTCAACTCAGACGTGCTTGTGCCGTCACTCTGAGTGGTAGTGTTCTGTGCTGTAATATAATTGGTAATAAAATGAATAATGAAAAATATCTTCAGATTATAAATAATACATAATGTTCAGTAAGATTTCATTTCTTAATAAAAGCCACTTATAAACCCCTTACCTATCGTTTTTAGCATCATAGTTTCAGCAGACCCATTATGAATGTCGAGTACCTACGTGTACACGCTGTGGTGTCCAGTCTCGGAATGAAATTGGGAGCGGGCCAGCGGGCCACCGTCGCGCCGCTGCTGAATCGTGAGTAGAGCACGGCAACTGCGACATAAGCAGATGGAGTCAGTAAATTGTGTTTGGGGCTGAATGGTTAGGAGGCTGTTTAAACAGAACGCTCTTACTACCACCCTAACTAGGGTCCTGACTTAGTGCACTATTTAGTAGTCTAATCGCTGCATAAATGAAGAAATAACGTAACAAAATACCTAGGACTATCGATATGTCTTCGAAGGTTACTTTCCTCGTCTCTCTGGGCGCGACGATGCAAATTTAACAATTTGCGAGTCGATTCCCTCATTATATTGACTGGTTCTTCTCCATTCATTTCGTAAAATGATTTTATTTCAAAATTTCAAATTCAATTTTAGATATTTGACAAAAAAGTTGTTTTTTTTTTGGCTTTTTCTGTGTCTTCTCTACGGCTTTCAAAAGCGCGGAGAAGGCAAAGGTGACTAAGACCATACAGCCAGGTCAGACGTATTTAAGCTTCCTTTAGTTTTTTGATTTGTAATGCTAGTGCCGGTGCATTAAAAATCTACTCTGAAGTTCATGACAGCATTTGCAGCAGCTACATTCTGAGGTGGAACACCCAGTTGCTGTAGGACGTCTATAAAACTGCACCCAGAGCAAGTTGGGTTCTCACGTCCTCCTTCGTTTCATTTTCTTGTACTCCACATTGCTCACGTGCACTAGACGATTTTCTCCAAAATGCACCACTTCTTGAACAAAATCCTAGCAGAAAACAATGAAAAAACAACAAAATAAAACTACGAATGCGACTACCACAAATCCCGCCAAAAACTCTCCAAATTAGTTGTTTGTTGGTTGGTAAGAATATATTAACGTCTCTAGGTACAAGCCCTTTTGAGACAGTCTAAATTTTTCGGCTTCATTTCTTTTTAGATTTGAAATGCTAGTACCAGTGCATTACAAATCTTCTCTGGAGTTCTTGACAGTATTCGCAGCAGCCTTATTCTGAGGTGGAACACCCGGTCACAGTAAATAAAAAGTCTATAAAACTGCACCCAGTGCAAGTCGGGCCTTCACGTCCCCTTTCAATTTATTTTCTTGTTCTCCACATTGATCACTTGCACCAGACGATTTTCTTCAAAATGCATCACTTTTTGAAACAAAACTCTAGCAGAAAACAATAAAATAAAACTGCGAATACTTTCACTACAAATCCCGCCAAAAATAATTTCTTGGTTGGTAAGTTAAAAACTTGAAAGTTTGTAAGAATTTGCGAACTTACGAAGCAGCCAGGGCTGCCGGCTGCCATTTCATTTTTGGAAAAATCGTACAACCATACAAACACAAACAAGAGTACATTACCCTACACTAGATCGGCTCAATAATTCAGACAGAGACCAAAGTTGACCATGACACTCATGCTTTAAAAATATCAGAGAATTGGCATTGCCTTTGCTGCAACAGCAGGCATAGTGAAAAGGAAAAAAAACGGAAGTGTTGGGTTAATAATACATATTTTAACCGCCTCTGTGATGTAATGGTTAGTCCATTCGCTTCACCCCAGGAGGTTGCGGGTTCGATTCCCGGTGGGGTCAATTTGTAAGACTCGGTTTGGTTGGTGGTAGGGCATTTTCTATGCCCACCTGGCTATAGCTACCACCATCTTATCTAAATCTTGCTGCCAAACATCAGTGTGTTAAAATTATTGATTTGTTCTGGCATGAAGATAAGATAGCCAGTTCTCCAATGCATTCGGGAAACTTGGTAAGCCCGCTTCTATCTTCGGCATCATCATCACTTACCATCAGGTGAGATAATGCCAAGGGCTTACCAATTGTGAATAAAAAAAAAGAAACAAATTGTCTAACAATAACATTTTAGATGTTCTAGAGCCAGAAGACTTATGGTTATGGCATATCATTAAACATATCTAACATATTCAATAAAATATCTTTTTCTTTATTAGAACTCATTTTATCACTTGGAATCGTGCTTATTCAAAAAGAAACATGTCCTACCTTAGCGAGTACTGCGCTGCGACTGAGCCCCCTAACTGCCTAGCTGAGATTACACTACTCTATTTAGTGCACTAGTTTAGATTTCGTGTGGTCGGGCTCACCCTATCTCCCTCCATCAGGACCCTAACACCCTAACTGGGATTACACTACACTTTTTAGTGCTCTAACTGAGTTAGGGCTCTATTTATTGTGTAGTCTAATCGCTGCTTAAATTTCGTAACCCGGTTGGAGTGTACTTGATTATGGCAGCTCTTATAAATGCAGTCCAACAAAACTTTCCTTCTTTCATGATTTATTCAAATTAACATTAAAACGTTTCAGCATAACATCGGAAACTATCCTAAAAATTGCAGGCAAGTTGAAGACTAAATCGCCCGTGTCAACATCCCAGCTGAAAGCCCTAAAGAATGGTCTTATGGAGGATACAAAGTACATTGAGGTGGTCTTGAATACTCATGGAGCATTGAGAGGACTAGTGAGAGAACTATCAGGTGCAAAGAGATTTTGATACATACCTACATAGAAATCATCATCATCATCATATCAGCCGAAGGACGTCCACTGCTGGACATAGACCTCACCCAAGGATCTCCACGACGACCGGTTCTGCGCTGCCCGCATCCAGCGGCTTCCCGCGACCTTCACCAGGTCATCGGAGCGTGCTACGCTCGGAGTTTCTCTGCGTGATTGAATTAGAAACGAGGAGATCCGTAGGAGAACCAAAGTAACCGACATAGCTCTCAGATAAGTGGCAGTGGGCGGGGTACATTGCTCGTAGAACAGATGGCTGTTGGGTCAGTAAAGTTCTCGAGTGGCGACCAAGCACCGGAAAGCGTAGTGTAGGAAGGCCTGCCACTCGGTGGACATAGAAATAATTAAAAATAATATAGTGGGACCATAGGCCAAGGCCACTGTTGAGATACTAGTTACTTCATGCATGGCATAGGCACACCCCGGACACTTCATACAAACGAGCGAGAAATGATATACATAATTATAACTGACGTATCTATAGGCAAGAATGCAGGTAGGGTTGAAGCACACCGGCGGTATTGGTCACGAATGTTTGTTAGTTATTTACTGCATGCACACTGCAAGATATATATACTGTGCTGCAAGCAACAATCAACAGTTATCTTACATGATTAAGTAACTTACATGGATAACATTGTTCATTTGTTCTTCAAACACAGGAGATATTGTCCGTGAAACAATCTCATTTAGCAACCTACAATAATAGTCAATCTCAATCTATCATTCCGAGATCACATTTTATAATATCACACCACTAGATATTTCTATACAACTCATACTTTCACACCATCTAATCAAATTATTACAAAAAATCATCATTTTAAATAAATAAAACGAACAAAATAAGCCACATTAACAAACTGACATCTGACATATGAAAAACATAAAGGAACTACATTTCTAAAAAAAAAGATACAGCTAGTATGAAGATTCATAGGAACTGATTGTTCTTAGATTTGATCGTATAATATTGGTGGTCAGCCAATCATGATACGAGGCATGCTGAGACGCCGCGGCCGCCTATTGGCGTCGAGCGGTGAGCGGCGCGCAAAGTAAATATAAGTGACGTTAATCGCGCATGCGTAGTTCGTCCTTTACGTTCGGTAACTAGTTGCTTTTTATTCCGGTGTACGAAATCACAGCGGCGTGCAAAGTGAATATAAGTGACGTTTATCGTGCTTGCGTAGCTCGTCCTTTACGTTTGGTACCCAATCTACATCCAATCTGAGTGACGGGGGGGTGAGGGCGAATTTAGAGAGCGGCAGGGAGTGTCCATACTGTACGTTAGTACTAATATATATACTGTGGCATAGGTTGTCCCCGTGGCCCAATTAGTAGGCCAAATTAGGAAAACAATGTTAATGTTGAGTCCTAAGTACAATAATGTAAGAATTTAAGGAGGTGATAAAATAACTCATTTAGAGTGTTTCTTTCTCAACATGCTCTTGTCCTAAAGTATATGGTTTCCTCAATTCTAGCATTTTAACTTTATCACCTCCTTAAATACCTGTCTAGATTGTTCCCTCTAGAGTCTAGGGCCTAGTCTCTGTATTTAGTCTGTTCTTTATTTGCACTTGCGCTACCCGCATCCAGTGGCTTCCCGAGACCTTCACCTGGTCATTGGTCCACTGAGTGGAAGGCTAGTTCCTTCTTTGCACAGATAAATCACCTTTGTCGTCAGTGGATCCAGTGAATCGGAGGTAGAAGCTACTCAATTCCTTGCCCCCCAGGTGTCTTGTGAGACATTTTTTCTATTAAACCTTTTCTTTGTACTTATTTACTTTTAGAAATACTTACCTCTCATAATACACTAGTCAACTTTGTATAAGACTCAAACTTTCATTCGAAGATATTTGAAAATCTTGAGATTTTTTAAATTAAAAAATGTTTTATGAATAAAAGGAGAATTAAATGCCTGGTTTAAAAGTGAAATAAAAAAATATACATCTGTAAAAAAATAGGTTTATTAAGATGAACAAAACAGTACAATATTTAGTTGAGAGTTTAAAGAAATAAAATCAGATTAGAGCTGGGTTTAGTACGAAAAAGATAAAAAAAGTATCTGCGAATAAATAAACAGTCAGTCGGACCCCCTAATAAAGCATTTGATAAGGCTCTAAATCTCCTTGGCATGCTCAGTAACAGGTTGTCAATAGTAGCCTGGGGTATCATGCTCCACGTCCCCGAAAGATGTAAGAAAAGATCTTGTTCTGTTCGTAAGTTCTGAGGTAGCTGTTGATATGCTATTCTTCCGGGTAAATCCCAGGCATGCTCAATAGGATTCATGTCACATGACTGTGGAGGTCAGTCTAAAAGCGTGATATCATGTTTACGGAAAACTTTTAAAACAGGTCCTGCAGTGTGCGCGCGAGCATTATCTTGCATGAACATGAAATTATCTCGCATTTGAATTTGATGCCGAACAACAATCGGTCTTACCACCTCGTGACGTTATTTTTCTGCATTCATGTTGCCCCGTATAAAAACGAGGTCAGTTCGGCATCAAATTCAAATGCGAGATAATTTCATGTTTACGAACGAACAGAACAAGATCTTTTCTTACATCTTTCGGGGACGTGGAGCATGATACCCCAGGCTACTATTGACGACCTGTTACTGAGCATGCCAAGGAGATTTAGAGCCTTATCAAATGCTTTATTAGGGGGTCCGACTGACTGTTTATTTTATTCGCAGATACTTTTTTTCGTACTAAACCCAGCTCTAATCTGATTTTATTTCTTTAAACTCTCAACTAAATATTGTACTGTTTTGTTCATCTTAATAAACCTATTTTTTACAGATGTATATTTTTTTATTTCACTTTTAAACCAGGCATTTAATTCTCCTTTTATTCATAAAACATTTTTTAAATTAAAAAATCTCAAGATTTTCAAATATCTTCGAATGAAAGTTTGAGTCTTATACAAAGTTGAGTAGTGTATTATGAGAGGTAAGTATTTCTAAAAGTAAATAAGTACAAAGAAAAGGTTTAATAGAAAAAATGTCTCACAAGACACCTGGGGGGCAAGGAATTGAGTAGCTTCTACCTCCGATTCACTGGATCCACTGACGACAAAGGTGTTTTATCTGTGCAAAGAAGGAACTAGCCTTCCACTCAGTGGACCAATGACCAGGTGAAGGTCTCGGGAAGCCACTGGATGCGGGTAGCGCAAGTGCAAATAAAGAACAGACTAAATACAGAGACTAGGCCCTAGACTCTAGAGGGAACAATCTAGACAGGTATTTAAGGAGGTGATAAAGTTAAAATGCTAGAATTGAGGAAACCATATACTTTAGGACAAGAGCATGTTGAGAAAGAAACACTCTAAATGAGTTATTTTATCACCTCCTTAAATTCTTACATTATTGTACGTACTTAGGACTCAACATTAACATTGTTTTCCTAATTTGGCCTACTAATTGGGCCACGGGGACAACCTATGCCATGCATGAAGTAACTAGTATCTCAACAGTGTCCTTGGCCTATGGTCCCACTATATTATTTTTAATTATTTCTATGTCCACCGAGTGGCAGGCCTTCCTACACTACGCTTTCCGGTGCTTGGTCGCCACTCGAGAACTTTACTGACCCAACAGCCATCTGTTCTACGAGCAATGTACCCCGCCCACTGCCACTTATCTGAGAGCTATGTCGGTTACTTTGGTTCTCCTACGGATCTCCTCGTTTCTAATTCAATCACGCAGAGAAACTCCGAGCGTAGCACGCTCCGATGACCTGGTGAAGGTCGCGGGAAGCCGCTGGTTGCGGACAGCGCAGAACCGGTCGTCGTGGAGATCCTTGGGGGAGGTCTATGTCCAGCAGTGGACGTTCTTCGGCTGATATGATGATGATGATGTTTTTTATGTAGGTATGTATCAAAATCTCTTTGCACCTGATAGTTCTCTCACTAGTCCTCTCAATGCTCCATGAGTGTTCAAGACCACCTCAATGTACTTTGTATCCTCCATAAGACCATTCTTTAGGGCTTTCAGCTGGGATGTTGACACGGGTGACTTAGTCTTCAACTTGCCTGCAATTTTTAAGATAGTTTCCGATGTTATGCTGAAACGTTTTAATGTTAATTTGAATAAATCATGTAAGAAGGAAAGTTTTGTTGGACTGCATTTATAAGAGCTGCCATAGTTAAGTACACTCCAACCGGGTTACGAAATTTAAGCAGCGATTAGACTACACAATAAATAGAGCCCTAACTCAGTTAGAGCACTAAAAAGTGTAGTGTAATCCCAGTTAGGGTGTTAGGGTCCTGATGGAGGGAGATAGGGTGAGCCCGACCACACGAAATCTAAACTAGTGCACTTAATAGAGTAGTGTAATCTCAGTTAGGCAGTTAGGGGGCTCAGTTGCAGCGCAGTACTCGCTAAGGTAGGACATGTTTCTTTTTGAATAAGCACGATTCCAAGTGATAAAATGAGTTCTAATAAAGAAAAAGATATTTTATTGATTGACGTTTTGTACTTCCGGCATCCAGCATGTCCACAGCGCGTAACCTTTTATCTTGAGTGAAATGACGGCGTGGCATTACCGCTTATAAGCCAGTCTTTATTTCAAATAAAAATAAAACAATTTTCAACACAAAAAATTAAAAAGCCAGTCAACAAACGAAGAAACTTTATAACAAGATAAACCTTCTGCCGCCAATTTAATCGAAAGTGATGTAAAAGAGAAGAATATTTTTTCTCTTTTACATCAACTTTTTTGTTTAATCTCTTCGAAAATACAATAATTGTATTGTTTGAATTTTTGAAATAAGAACATTATCTAAGGAGTTTTTATTTCGTTTAAAATTTTATAGGTGGCCAGTTTTTTTTTTGAAGAGATTTTATAGAAAAGTTCATTTTGATGTTAGAGTCTTAGAAAACCTACGCCTACCTACATCATTTTATTATCGTCTTAGTAAGAAGAAAAACCACGAATATGAACTATTTTGTTGTCTCTAGCTTTTTCTCAACATTTTGTACTCGTCAATCATTGAACTTACATTATTTTTACACAGCTCATGGCCGCAATTGACAATACATGGAACTATTATTACCACCCGCAGGCGACGTCGATGTTAGCATCTTTACATAAGTAATAGAAGGTAATCTTCGACCGTATGCATCCTGTCGCGAGCGCGTGACTCTCGTCAATACTACACACACTGAAGACCATGCGGTATAGCAAATGAGCCTTGGCCTGCAATAAAAAAAAGCGTTTAAAAATATTACCTTACGTCACACTTACGTCACAACAACCGCAGACAGAAGTAGGGTTCACAAAAGTATAGTGTATTAGGAGTTTTTTGGCGGGATTTGTAGCAGACGCATTTGTAGTGTAATTTTGTTGTTTTTTCACTGTTTTCTGCTAGGATTTTGTTCAACTAGTGGTGCATTTTGGAGAAAATCGTCTAGTGCACGTGAGCAATGTGGAGAACAAGAAAATAAAACGAAAATGGACGTGAGAACCCAACTTACTCTGGGTGCAGTTTTATAGACGCCCTACAGCAACTGGGTGTTCCACCTCAGAATGTGGCTGCTGCAAATGCTGTCAAGAACTTCAGAGAAGATCGTATTATCGTATTCGATAACTATATAGCACTAGTATCGATTACAGTCAGCTCTAATGTTGACAGCTGCTGGAGTTTGTACTTTTTGCATTGTTATGTTGGCAGTATTGCACTTGATTTCTTTTGGTTGGTTAAAAATGGCTACAAAATTCGAAAATGACAGTTCTGGTGTTACTATGGAGTGCGCTCTCTTAAAACGGGGTCCATATAATAGCCGACACGATAATAGCCGGCCCGTGAATGTACGACACGATAATACAAGTCCCCGGTACTTGAATTATCATGTTGTACATTCACGGGCCGGCTATTATCGTGTCGGGAGATATCAGCACGGAACGATATTACACGGCCGAGAATGTCCGACACGATAATTCAAGTCCTAGGTACATGTATTATCATGCTGTGCATTAACGGCTGCGTAGTAACGTGTCGGCTATTATCTACACGTACTGATATTGTCCGACACGGGAATGCACGGCCTGATAATTCGAGTCCTCTTCCTATTGGCTGAGGAACTCCCGTTGCTGATTGGTCGATTATTCATAAAGCATTTATGGTTAGTCAATGTCTGAGCCTCGTTTAGATATGGAAGGTCCATTTACACATTCGGTCAAGTGGCAAGGCGAGTTGATACTAGTGTTACGTCTACAATATCGTTTCCTCTACATTCGTTCTAGCTGAATATTATGAGGAGTAAAATCTAATGGTCGAATGACCGTGTCACGTTTTTTGAAATACCTATGTTTTTTGCAGTATTTTTGGAGTTTACTCCTTAAGAATTGATTTTCATAATATATAAGGTGTGTAATTTGTCTGTATTGTGTGTGTAATGTGTGTAATATGTGTGAAATGTGTGTGTTATGTGTATAATGTGGTTGTAATGTAATGTGTATGTAATGTATGTGTAATGCGTGTGTGTGTAATGTATGTGTGATGTATATGTAATGTTGTAAATTGTGTGTAGTGTGTGTGTAATGTGTGTGTATAATGTGTATGTAATGTGTGTAGTGTGTGTGTGTGTGTGTAATTTTTGTGTAATGTGTGTAATTTGTCTGTAATGTGTGGGTAATTTGAGTAATGTGTGTGTAATGTGGGTGTAAAGTGTGTCATATGTGACTAATGTGTGAAATGTGTGTACGTACGTAGGTATGCGTGTATGTCCTTTTTAGTTACTGGACCGCTTGCTTCCAAAACTTGAGGGTCACAGAGGTCCTTTTTCACGAGATGTTGTCAAGGGTTTACCAATTGTGAATGAAAAAAAAATCCGTGGTCAGAATTGAAGAAAAGTGGCCGCCATTTTGAACTTTTTATTTACTGGACGGAATGCTTCCAAAATCGATATTCCAGAATTAAAAAATTGGCCGCCATGCCCCAACACATTTATAATCGTTAGTAAGGAGTAAACTGCAGTCGTGCGTCGGAGCTGACACACACACTTTTTTATTTCTTTCTGTATCGAAAAGACAAGGACACAGTGCTTAAATTTAGTTTATTCCTGTCCAACAAGTTTAATCGTGTTACATTGAATTGACATAAATTAGTACTAGCCAAACTGGATGTTAATTTATACTAGTGAATGATTTGTATATTTTATTTCGTTATTTTTTTTAAAGTTGATTTTTATTGATTGTTTGCTTGATAGGATTAAAAACTTCTGAGATATTTAATGTATTCTTTTTAATGAAAGACACTACTCTTTTTTCTTATAACATTTGTTAAGTGGAGATATACAGGGTGTTTGGGAAGTAGTGCAGAAAACTGAAAGGGGAGCCAGAGGCGGTCATTTGGAATAGATTTGACTTAATACACTTGTAGCCTAAGTCTCACAGTTTTCGAGATATCCGCTTTTTATGTTTCAGATTTTGTATGAAAAACGCATTTGTTTAAATATTTTATGATTTTCCAAAAAAAAGTTATACTACAGTTAAAGTGCAAAATACGGTAAAAACTTCCTCAGTTTATCAACTTTCCAACAAAGTAAAAAAGTTAAAAAAATACAAATGAGTTACTACAAAAAACTATGATTGTTGTCATAAGGGTGCCTCGAATCCCATACTAATTTTACAACAATTTTCTATGGAAAAAAATAAATTCGAAATTTTTGCATGAACTTGTGAATTCAGTTATTCAATGATTCTAGAGGGACACAGATGTCTGATAATGCGAAAAACATTATAATTTTCGAATTAAAAAAAACAATAATGTTTCTTGATAATTTGTATGGGACTTAGGACACCCTTTTGAAAGCAATCATTATTTTTTGTTGCAATGAATTTGTATTTTTTTAATTTACTTTGTTGGAAGCTGATAAAATGAGGAAGTTTTTACCGTAATTTGCACTTCAACTGTAGTATAACTTTTTTTTGGAAAATCACGAAATATTTAAACAAATGCGTTTTTTATACAAAATCTGAAAATTGAAAAGCGAATATCTCGAAAACTGTGAGACTTAGGCTACAAGTGTATTAAGTCAAATCTATTCCAAATGACCGCCTCTGGCTCCCCTTTCAGTTTTTTGCACTACTTCCCAAACACCCTGTATACTCGACATGGGTTGGAGGGAACAACTGTGAAGAAAGCGTAGCAATTGTCATCCACTCCTAACAACTAGGAAACATTCTTCCCAATAGTAAGGGGACATATAGGATAGGATGAATTGTCACCCCGGGTGACAAGTGAGAAGAAAAATCCCAGTTGTCCCCTCTGGCACGAAGTAGAAAGGGACAACTGGCAAGATTTGTCAGCATGGTGATAACAGGAAAAAAACTCCCAGTTATCACCCTAGGGGACAGCTGGGAATATACTGATAAATCTACTAAAAACCCAAGGTGGTTTTTAAAGTGGATAGGTTACTTTTTCAAGGAACATGTCAGTGTGCACAATAATCAGGGATTTTGCTATTTATTTTTAATTTTGGGTCAGAAAGACAAGACTTGCTTCTTTGTTATTGTATCCCTGCAATATCTTAGTTTAAGAAATATTAAACTCTAGGTACATGATTGGGATGATGACAGTATCAAAAACATATTTATGAATTCTTTATCCTAATTGACCTCCTACTGAAAAACCTTACCTACTCATTTTGTTTTCCATCAATTCTTCAATTTTTAATTCACTAAAATCACAAAATTTGAGTAGGTACATAAATGACGCTGCAAAACTATGACGTCACGTCTAGGTATTTAAAATATTTTTAAAACAAAATGCTGTTTTTGAGCATTTTTTGACAGATGATTAAAATGATCAGCATAGATGTATATTAAAATAATTGCAGAACTTTTTTTTAATAAAATTCTTTTTTTCCAAATGGAATATACATGTATATGGAATTTTGCTTTATATTACAGCCACGCAATTATTTCAACATGACGTGTTTTTCCTAGCAGTTGCAAAGAAACTTCAAAGAACAGACTATGGATTCCTAGGGAAAAGTTGATAGTTCAGTATGATTTGTAACCCCTGATAGCTCCACCAAACTATGGTGGTAAAAATTGTTTTCTGATTAAAAATGAATTTCGATATTTTGCCTGCAATACTCATGAAATTTTTGTAGGTAGGTACTTGTAGTGAGAAAATAAAAGCATTTACTGGCATTTACTTACTACCTAACTCGGAGTTTTAATTCACCATTTTACACAGACAATCCGGCATGTCGTTTTTGTATTAAACCAGAACTACATTTGTATGGAAACTCGAGCTTAACAAAATTGCTTAAATGTTCTGTGTGGCAGTGGCATCATGGAACTTTGAAAAAAATAATGAAGTCAATATTGTGCCCCCGTAGAATATAATGCTAAATATGTTAAAGACTGAATTAGAATCTTTTTGAAAAATATAATGTTTATCCATTAATCTATAACAAAACCAAATAAAATAATTTAATTTAAGCAAATCATGTATTGTTAATTATACTGTCCTGTAAGTTAATCAGTGCAAATGCAATAACAACACAATTATCCAAATATTTTAACAGTTTCTTATACAGAATGAGGTTTCTCGCAAGCGTAATATGTCTCTCTCAATATGAATCCTTAAACTCGCTTCTACTTGTATCGCTTGATCTTGAAAATTAGAGCAGTCATCCTTCTGGGTAACGGATTGAAAATCTGAAACAAACAGTACATATTATTTATAAGGTACCTCATCAGCACATCAGCTGAAGGACATCCACTGCTGGACAAAGGCCTCCCCAAGGATTTGCACGATGACTAGTTCTGCACTGCCCGCATCCAGAGGCTTCCTGTATCCTTTAAAAGGTCACTGGCCACAGAGTGGAAGGCCTGCCTATGCAACATTTTTCAGTGCGCGGTTGCTACTTGAAAACTTTTTTACCCTAATGGCCATTCTTTCTAGGAGTTATGTGCCCCACCCACTGCCACTATCGAATCTCATCATTTCTCATTTGATCACTTGGAAACTACAAGCAAAGCACACAACACTAGGAAAACAAAGGATATTGGAATTATAGTTATATATTAAATATTTGCATGTATTTTGCCAAGCAGTTAATAACCAATGGATTGTTAATAGCTAATTATTATATCAGCTCATATATGTCCCCACCGAGGAGCTCGAGCCTACCCTGAATCAGAGCGATTAGGCCTTAGTCGATCACGCGGGCCCAGTGCGGGTTGGTCGACTTCACACACAACCTTTGAGTTTCTTCGCAGGCGTGTAGAGGTTTCCTCACGAAATAATAGCTAATAGAGGGGAAAAATTAATAGGACGCTGGATTTCAGATGAGAGAACATCATATAAGTAAATGCATACAGGGTGTTTTTTTAATACCGAGCAAGCCTTAAGGGGGTGTTATGTAGACACGAGAAAAAAAATAAGATTTTTTTTTCAAATAAAAATCTTTACTAGTTTTCCACAATCATTATTTAAGTTTGTCTAAAAAAGTCCACATCGCAAAGCTACCGTCGTACAGCTGGCTGGGGTCAGTAAACTTGCGCGTGACGTTCGGATTTTGCAACAAGACGACAACGTCGCATGATTTCTACCTACGTACCTCGTCACGATCGTGAACTTTGGATTTCAGTAAATAAGTGTTTTTTAATAAAATAAAAAACAAAATCATTCTGCGTCATTTCGATAGATTGAGTCAGTTTTCCCTTCGTAATGTACGGGCTTAGGACCGTCAAAATACCTAATTAAGCTGACTGGCAACAACACAATAAAAAAAACGAAGCGCGAGTCAGAGTTTCACATGAAGGGTTCCTTACCTTCCTACTTAGATTTTTTTTTTGTAAATAACTTCAAATTATGTTTTATTTTATTTTTGTCTTCACGTGTACTTGCCAAATTTCATGATTCTAGGTCACCAGGAAATTTATACCCTTGTGAACGTCAAAACGGCTATTTTTAAATAACGTTAACTTAGAAGTTTAATTTTTTCACAGCTTCAAGGGATTACAGATTTGATTCATTTCAATTTGACACCTCCACACGTTCCTGACAAAAAGGGCAGACATACAGACGGACAACGCATCATCATCGCAGCGCGAGGGTACCTGCACAGAATTACAAAATGTATACCTGCCTACCAAACATCGCGCCGGCCGGCGGGAAGCCGTCGCGTCGCGGTGGTACCGACAAATTCGCTGAGATTCCGTGGCAACATCGTGTAAAAGGCGGGTAGATCACCCGCGGGTAGCGCGTGTACTGCACAAACTCATTTCTGTAGGTATATGGTGTTCATGATAGCACAATAGACTTAAGTTAAGTCTATTGCGATGATAGTGCCCATCTTTTCAAATAGATATATCAAGCTTTTACTGTATTTTCATTTATTTATTTTTTCGTATAGGTGGATACATATTTCATTTTTGTAATACTGATATATTGTCTTATTTTTTCTTTTTTTTTATCTGTTTGATTTTTGATAACATAGGGTAGAAAACTCAGCTTAAGTGTATTTTGTCAGCAACAATAGTAACTAGTACACGGATAAACCTGTAAAGGTTTTTGATGTATTAGTATTATAATTTTTTGTAACATTCTTTTTATCATTGTATAAATAAAAAAAATAAATAAAAAAAACAAAGTAATTAAAAAAAGGACCCTTTTTTTCTTTTAAAGTACGGAACCCTAAAATTAGGAAGGTAATTTTTTTGTTACGTATAAATTAGGTGTTTTACTTAAAAAACTGAATCAACTTATTTACAATTTACAAATGATTAAACGAATTTAAGATTTACAATGATTTTAAAAAAAATGTTCACTTACGTCAGTCGCATTAAATGTTCAAAGTGTTTGCTCGTTTTGAAAGTATTCAACAATTCTTTCTTCGAGATGTAATGAAATTCCGGGCTGGCCTTGACCTCTGGCATGTCGAGGTGTCTCGAATTGTCCGTGATCTCGTAGATTCTGTACAGTGAGAGAGATTCTGGCACTTGCTGGTACACGGCGGTTTGGATATCGGCGCATCCACTCTTTTCGGGTCATTGGCACGTACCATTACACTCGTAGTACAAACAAACCTCCAAGAAATCCGCATTCGAAAATAAACTGCGACGTGGCATTTTCGCGTAGCGCGCCGGGCGTATTACGAAAGCACAAACACAACCTGCACCAAACGCGAGCGGGACGTTACTGTCGATTGTCGGTCGGTGGGGCCGAGCGGGTGGCCGGGCGGGCCGCGGGCGGGAGCGCTCGCGCGGGAGTTTCCCTTCTTTGCGGCGGCATGGCAACGTCGCGTGCGTCACGTGGAACGGACGGTGCATTCAACTTTTCAAGTCGTGCATTATTTTTAAAAATGAAAGATTTTTTTATAAAAATTTAAGGTACACTTTTTTTTTTGTGCAATGTGTTTAGAATCATGTCAGGATTCACCCCCTTAAGGCTTGCTCGGTATTAAAAAACACCCTGTATTTAGAGCAGTTAAAGAATCATAACAATAAGATACATAATAAGTTATCAAATAGGCAAAAATGTATAACGGACCAAATTTTTTTTTTCATATTTGACATATAGATTCTTTGGGAAAGTTGTTTGCAATCACGAGTATATTCATATCCATTGCTATCAAGAACTAATTAAAAGTCACCCTATATAATGTAAATCACTGGTGTCTTGTGCCTGAATGCAATAATTAATATGAGTGTAAAAACACCACAAAAATTGAGGATTCAAGTGCCGAGTGATATTTAAATAAGAAACACAAAAAAAAACATTGTCCACAAAGACTAGACTCTATTTCTGTGAAGTCCACTTTGATGTAAGTAGTCGGAATATAAAGACCACATTTTTCTATCATAATTCCTACTTTCTTTTCCACTGTTTTCCTGACTTTGTCCTCCAGTTTTTTACCTCTTGTTATTGCTGAAGTTTCTGGAATTTTTGCACCAAAAATCATAGCGATCAGAGTACCAATCACAGTTTTGCATCAGCTCACTTCATAGCATTTCGAAGCTGTGATTCTGCCATATCATACCACTAGCCACTTTTGTGTTGATTTCTGGTTCCACTTTCTATCAATGTTATGGTTTTTGATTGAAAAGATGAGAGATTTTAGTTAAGAAAATGTCACAGTTTTCATCATTATAGTTCATTACAAGGTGACGCAGTGAGAGAGTTGACTTGCTGTCTGATACATTAAAGACAATACCATACGAAGAATTATGGCTTTATTCAGCTAAAAATATAGGATAGTATTTAGTCGACATAATTGACACCATCAGAATAACATGCCATGGAAACGTGCCATAGACTACACGTCATTCACCCCTCCTAAGATGTCTGGTAGTCCTGCAGGTAGTCTGGTGGACGCCTGGTGCGCGTAGAACGCCGAAGCTCAGGTTGAGGTGCGTTTGGCGGCCTTGGTTCATCATGTACTGGCAACACGACGTCATTTGCAGGGACTGACGGTTCATCTTCGTCATCATCTGAGGATATCGATTGATATTCATCGTCCGAGGGGATAGGTGCCAAATGTCTATTTGATATGGTGCCTTCTCTTCCATCCGAGTATCTTACGTGCGAATAATGTGGATTGCTTTGTAAAAGATGGCCTTCCTCTACCACTGGGTCAAATTTAGAGTGGCGTACACTCTTCTTTATTAAAACAGGCCCTGGTGTAGTAAGCCATGCAGGCAGTGATACTCCATTAGGTGATCTGCGAGGGTGATTAAACATCCTCTCATGAGGAGTGGCATTCGTGGCCGTACACAGTAATGACCGTATTGAGTGTAGGGCTACAGGGAGTACTCTTTCCCAGTCCGTCGTCTCTAGACCCTTTGATTTTAAAGCCAGTAGAATAGTCTTCCACAACGTGCCATTTAAGCGCTCGACTTGGCCGTTCCCTTGAGGATTATACGGAGTAGTCCGACTGCAAGCTATTCCGAGAGAGACCAGGTATTGGGTGAGTTCTTGCGACATAAACGAAGTTCTTCTATCCGAGTGGATGTACAAGGGAGTACCAAACATATGAAATATTTTATCCAAGCAGTCAATAACGGTGCTTGACGTCATGTCTTTACAGGCGAAAGCAAAAGGGAAACGGCTGTATTCATCGATGACAGTAAGTATGTATTTATTGCGTGACTTTGACGGCAATGGCCCTTTAAAATCGATATTGAGCCTCTCTAATGAAGTCGTCGCTTTAATAAGTTGCCCATTTAAAGTTGCGTATCTAGGCTTGATCTCTGCGCATACTCTACAATTGGCAGTCATTTGCCGAATGTCGTTAATCGAATATGGAAGGTTTTTCGATCGTACCCAATGATTCATGCGAACGATTCCAGGAAGACAAAGATTGTTATGTAATGTTTTTAAATTATTGACATCCATATGCGCACATACTCTAGTCAATGCATCTGCAACTTTATTCTCTTTGCCTGGGCGATAAATAATGTCATACTTAAAACAAGACAGCTCTAATCTCCATCGTTCAATCTTCTCGTTCTTTATTTTACTTGAATGTATTTGATTAAACATGAACGCAACCGATTGTTGGTCTGTAATTAGCAAGAAATGTCTTCCGATCAGGTAGTGACGCCATCTGCGCAATGCTTCAACTATCGCGGCAGCTTCTTTTTCGATTGAAGATTGGCGCTTTTCTGAGTCATTCAAAGATCGTGAAAAGAACGCTACGGGCCGCTCATTTTGAGAAAGAGTAGCAGCCAGGGCGTGTTCCGAAGCATCGGTTTCTACGGTAAACATGGCATTTTCATTGATAGCTGACAGAGATGCTTTTGCTATGTCTTTTTTTAATTCGTTAAACGTGGAGATTGCATTTTGTGAAAGCGGAAACGTTTCAACTGAGAGCAGCGGCTTGATCCTTTCTGAAAAGTTTTGTATCCATCTCGAATAATGTGCAAAAAGCCCTAACGCTCGCTTCAGCGCAGGTCCACTTTCGGGTGCCGGAAGGTCAAGCAGTGGTTTAAGGCGGTTCTCGTCTGGTCGAATCTCGTTGTTCTTTATAGTGTAGCCGAGTAGGTTGATCGTTTCCTGATTAAATATACATTTCAGTTCATTTAGTTGTAGATTATACTTTGCGGCAGCCTCCTTGAACTTAGACAAGTTCATATCATGTTCTTCTTTTGTCTTACCGCAAACGGTGACGTCATCCAGGTAAGCAAACGTAGCGCTTAAACCTTCCTTTTCAATAATGTGGTTTAGAGTACGCTGAAAAGCTGCGACACCGTTGGTGACGCCAAACGGGATTCTTGTGAACTGATATAGCTTTCCATTTGCTTCAAAAGCGGTAAATATTCTCTCTTTCTTTAGAATGGGAACTTGATGATATGCACTTTTTAAGTCAATTTGACTGAAATGATTATAATTAGCTGCTTTTGATACGATCGTCTCTATCTTGGGTAGTGGAAAGGCGTCTAATTCAGTATATTTGTTTATTGTTTGTGAATAATCTATTACCATCCTCTTTTTGTGTTGACCTCCACCGGCGATTAGAACTTGCGCCCGCCAAGGTGAGACACTGGGTTCGATGATTCCGTCTTCAAGTAGCTTGGTGACTTCCGTATTTATAAATACTTCGTCGTCTACATTATGTTGTCTTGATCGGACGGCTATTGGTTTCGTGAGAGGTGAAAGGTTGGTAAATAGTGATGCAGGTGGTACTGACGCCTCCATAACGTTACAGATTCGCAACGGTTCCTGGGTCCCTCCAAACTCCAGTTCCAATGAAGAGTGGTTTTTGAGAATATCGTGACCGATTATGACATCTGCGCAAAGGTTCTTGACAGTGAGAAGAGGTTGGTGTTTGTATTGATGCTTCTCGAGTTGAATATTGACATGACATACGCCTTGAACGAAAGAAACGTGACTAAGCGAAGCCAAAGTGATAGTTTGATGGCAGGGTTTCGTCTTTAATCTGAGTATTTCTGCCAGATCCTTGTCTAGAAAACTTACAGATTTTCCTGTATCAATTAAAGCATCTGCTTTGTTACCATTAATTGTTATTGGTATGGTGGCTTTTCTTAGACTGCTCGGAGATGCAGCGGAGATAGCAGAAAGTGCAGTATCACGGTGGGCATTATCATTTGTTACTGCGTTAGCCCTTTGTGGTTGCTTGGATCGGCATACGTTCGCGAAGTGGCCCTTTTTCGAGCAAAGTTGGCAGTTTTCATTAGCCGCAGGACAATTTATACGCTGGTGCACGTTACCGCCGCAAAAGAAGCAACGTCTTCTTGAATTTTGATGAAGAGTAGATGGTGAGGTTCCTGCTGCTACGTCATGCTCGGTTTCAGGTAGCGCGTTAAGGTTCAGCGGTGCGATACTGTTGTTAAAAGCTTGAGTGTTTATTCCAGCGTCTTCGAGTGAGATGGCTAAATTGACAGCTTCGTCTAGGGACATGTTTAATTTTTCTAGTAGCCTCTCTCTTATTTTCTGGGAACTAATACCAGCGATGAACGCACCACGCATAGACTGGTTTTGATGCTCTTCTGCAGTTACTTGCGTAAAATGACACTCTAGGGCAATAAGTTTTAATGCTTGTATGTATTCCTTTACCGTTTCGTCCGGCTTCTGTTTTCTCGTGGCGAGCAAGTGCCTTGCAAGTATTTCATTCTTAGGTTTTACGTATACTTTTTCTAGCGTGTCAATAGCATCTGCATAAGTCGTGCATGCACGTATGTACGAGAATATAGTCGGTGAGAGATGGTTTACTAAGAGTTTAAGCTTCATAGAATCCGGTGCATCACCGGGGCATTCCTCGGAGAGGAAGTTCTTAAAAGTAAAATGCCAGTGAGCCCACTTTAAATCAGCCGCGGTGGCACTTGGCTCTTCATCGAATCGCTCGGGGCGGAGATAGCGTGACATATTCAGAGTACTCACTTTTTCGGGTTTATTTTCATCGGGCATATTTATCATTCAACGAAACAATATTAGCTGAATAAATTGATACATTAAAGACAATACCATACGAAGAATTATGGCTTTATTCAGCTAAAAATATAGGATAGTATTTAGTCGACATAATTGACACCATCAGAATAACATGCCATGGAAACGTGCCATAGACTACACGTCACTGTCAAAATCGGGTTCATGCTTCAAAAACTGGCATGTGTCGATTTTTATCTTTTTGCATTGCACAACTAATTCATTTAACACACTGCTGTCTGGAACTATCTTCTTAAGTTTTCCTTTAGACATTTCTTATGCACTCAAAATTTGTATTGATGAGCCAACTTCCAAATCGATGTACCCTATTGTACAGTTGAGCCCCAACCTTAGCCAGATTCGATTTCCTCCAATAGCATTCAACCGAAGTACACGACGGGGCTTCAGTTCGGCGGTATAACCACATTAAAAATGCAACACCATGCTTGCAGCCACCTTCCGACGAGGGGCAATCGTGGCACTTGACAGTCAGTCTCTTCCTGTATAAACACATTAAAAATGCAACACCATGCTTCCAGCCACGTTCTGGACGAGGGGCAATCGTGGCACTTGACAGTCAGTCTCTTCCTGTTCGTTCACCATAAGTGTCACTGCATAGGGTTTGAAACGCACTTTGTGTTCCGGGCATACCGTATACTTAACAAAGCATGTGTTTTGAACCCGCTTGAGTTGCACATAGCCTATTGCGTCGTCTCCGTCCGGACCTGATAACAAAAAAAATAGGAAAAGTAATATTGGATGGTAACACAGGGTATTATCATATTGTGTATTGTTATTGTACTTATTGTTAAACAAACTTGATACGATAGGTACTTACATAGCTGTTTTAACATTTCTCAACTCGGCAGAACAGAAGTCTGGATGTGACGCAAAAAAATACGACATAACGTATTTATCCTTGGTAAATTTGTACCATCTGCTTTCGCAAAACCGTCTTTCATGATGTGATTTTAATAAAATAAAGGATCTGTGGTTTTAGATTTAGACATAGACAACAGATTAAATAGAGCGACTTTTAAAATTAAATTATAAATTGCATTTTCATGTATAAATTTCGACGTTTCTCGTTTAATTTTTGCGAAAGCTATCAGAAACATGCATCTTTATATTTTTTCTTAAATGGTGAAAAACACCCTATTCTAAAGGAGGATCAACACATTCTAATTGCAGGGCAATTTTTGGAGAAGTGTTCATTGCCCCTAGGATAATACGCAAGCATTTGGCTTGCGTTAAATTAAGCTTTTCTAAAGCAGATTTATTACAAGGTTCAATTAAAATTTACCATAGTCAAAATGACTCCGAACTAAAGCATTATATAATAACTAGTGGATGCCCGCAGCTTCGCCCGCGCAGATCCCGATTTTTGCGGTTCCCGTGGGAATTTCCCAAAATCCTTTCTTAGCGGATGCCTACGTCATAACATCTACCTGCATGCCAAAGTTCAGCTCGATCCGTCTAGTGGTTTGGGCTGTGCGTTGATAGATCACTATGTCAGTCAGTCAGTCACCTTTGAGTTATATATATTTAGATTTCTGACAGTATGGATGAGACCCCCACCAAACCCCTGATTGGACACGCAAAACTTTAATATTCTTTTCGCAATTTTGTGTTGCATAGTTAAGATACGGAGCGCTAGTCATCTTGATGTCCAGGATTACGCCCAAAAATTTTACTCTATCAATAACGGGGATGATTTGGTTTTTACAAGTTTAATCTTTCAGAATATGCATATTTTTTTCTATAAAATTTTATATTTTTATTGTAGTGGTCTAAAAAGCAAAATTAAACGGATTACAAGACCGGCCTGCTCAGGCGGCATTTTGTCAGTATATTTGTATATTTTCAAGATTTTTTTCAATTATTTTTTCTTAGAAACCTTTTTTTATTTTGATGCCATTGTAAAGGTATTAAGGTAAGCTTCTACATTAATATATAAAAAAAAATATGTCATCGCTCTTATTTTTAAAATGGAGATATTTTTTATGCAACAACTACCCATTTTCATCATAGAGTATTTTGAACCGCGTATTTAGTAATATTTTACTACACATATGCTATTGGTATTTAATATAACATAAATGGTAACTATTCAGATTCAAGAATCAGTTAATAGTTTTACAATTTTTTGTTTCAATAAAGTATAAGAACCATTTTTACAACAACCAGAGGTCAGCTTCGCTGAGGACCACCCGCGACGCAGTTCAGAAGTGACCGCCGCGGGGATCTCCTTACACAGTAGAAGCCCCCGTGTAACTCGCGTAACATGAGCAGTTTGCAGGTTATGGATAGTGTCACCTAAAGGGTTTGCGTCAGTGGAGACCAGTCTCAACTGAAGATTTTCCAAAACACAACCATTACGTATCGTAGGCCGGGGACCACGAACTATATTTGCATGAGTTTCCCTGCCAAAGCCTGGAGATAGAGGTGGTCTGGGGGCGAGGTGTAGAGAAGGTTATTTTTTTTAGCCTCCAGACATAGATAGAGGACTTGGCTGGAAGAAGCTGGTTGATGGTGTGTATTGGCTGATTGGGGAGAACATCACATTGGCTACATCAGCATACGATCTATAAATTGTCGGGAATTGAGAGGATGCCTCGGAATAAGGAATATTTTTCTCAGCCATTGTTACTTTAATAGCCTTCTGTCGGGAGTGCTCTCGACAATCCTTCTTGGTGGCATAGTGACTACTAGAACAAAAGAGGCAAGTTCAGTTGCTTTCTGAAATATCACAGGAATCACCTGTATGGTTTTGAGCACAACCTACCGTTGTAAGTAAGTAATAGAATAGAAAATGTAGATGAAAAAGCGATGATCACCAAAACACGTGAGTTATCCAACTTACATAAGGTCGGAATTCAAGAAGCTACAAACTTTCCTTTCAAATGCACTGAGTTATAGCGTCTTAGTAAGCTTTGCGTGGTTTACTAAAATATGACGTCACAGCTCGCAAATGTCATGTGAAAGGCTGTTTTCGCGGGAATTTCAAATTAATTATTATAATAATTATTTTTTTCCTAATAAATAACACTTAAAAAATAAGATATTATTTTCAAAGGTTTAAAATAAACCTATGTAAATTTTAAAATATATTTTCAAAAACTGTCAAATAGCAGTGGCCGCGATTCGTAATTTCTTAGGGAATACGATGCAGTGTTTAAGAAATATGTAAGTATTGTACTTTACTAAAAATGGTAGCGGGCTGTCGCGAACACGATGGATTTAACATCTTGTCGCGAATGAACTTCATAAAGATGACCTAACTTAAATTGATTAGTCTATGACGAATCGGTAAACAGCAAAGAGTTTTTATCCTCTTAGTCATTTCACTCGTTTTGTATTGGAGCACCGGGCTCATAATTCATTTCATTTCGATTTCGCGTGTGCTTCGATCAACATCACTTCGAGCCAACCACGAGGATGGAAGAAGACCTGGACCAGCTGCCTCTGCTGCCGAGCCAAAGGACCCAAGTTGAGTATTATAGTTGATTTCATATCTTGTCGAAACCTCTCTTTGCTTCTAACTTGCTCATGTAACTATATCCGATGTAATCTTGATATTTACACAATGCCTGGTGCCGGTATCAGCCTGAAGGCTCCACAATCACCAAACTGCACCATATTTCCACGACACATCATACACGCTACCACAGCTCGCACATAACCTATAATCATCGTGTCCTTTGACACATTGTTTTCCTAACACAGCTAGGTGGAGAGATGACAATTGAACGACGTGGCGCTGACGTGGCGAGCGCGCTGCAGATCCTGTTGAGTACACGGAACGGACAGGAACCCAATACCTTGGATGAACCTGAGACTGTTTATGGATATACGGAAGACAACATACTCGAGTATGATCTGTAAGTTACGGGAAGCCGCAGATCTTTCCAGAGTGCCGACTACCTAGATGTGGATCAATTGACGTGTGAGAATAGCGTGGTACCCGCTGATGCTTCGGTGAACGTGGATAGCCAGATGTCGCCTGGCAATGGGGAAATTAAACCTCTCCCCCGACGAGGGACATGGGGAATGAGTTTCTCCTCCAACGTGGGACATGGGGAACGCTACCTACTCCCCCAACGGTCCCCAACGACTCGCCAGCCCGGACGCGGGTGGGACGAGGGGACGGATAGCCAGATGTCGCCTGGCAATGGGGAAATTAAACCTCTCCCCCGACGAGGGACATGGGGAATGAGTTTCTCCTCCAACGTGGGACATGGGGAACGCTACCTACTCCCCCAACGGTCCCCAACGACTCGCCAGTCCGGACGCGGGTGGGACGAGGGGACAGATAGCCAGATGTCGCCTGGCAATGGGGAAATTAAACCTCGCCCCGACGAGGGACATGGGGAACGAGTTACTCCTCCAACGTGGGACATGGGGAACGTTACTCCCCCAACAGTCCCCAACGACTCGCCAGCCCGGACGCGGGTGGGACGAGGGGACGAAGAGGTGGCTCCTCCAACGTGGGACACGGGGAACGAGTTACTCCTCCAACGTGGGACATGGGGAACGAGTTACTCCTCCAACGTGGGACATGGGGAACGAGTTACTCCTCCAACGTGGGACATGACAATGGGATCCTCCTTCCTTACCTTCCCTTACCTTCCTCACCACCAACCTATTAATGATTCTTTTCTTTCAGCACTGTTGTCGTTTGATGTGACTAACCATTGCTTTACCCATGCTATTGTGTTCATGTAGTATGTGATGTTCATTTGTATACACACCCGACATCAAACATACACTCATAGAAAGGCGCCTCATGCAACACTGATTTCTTATTTCATGTGCATCCTCATCCCGTGATTTAGCCATGGACTGCAGGTCCATCCCAAGGTAGAACCCCACTCCTCACGACAGATTATGGGATCCGCTATCATACTCATGCCAGTTTAATTACAGGAGTTGGACGAACACCTGGCAGCACGGGTGGTCGGGTGTACTCTGCGATGGTGAAGGACATGAATTGTGTTGCAGTACAGCGAGTCACATGTGAGTTTAATCATAAGTGCGTACATGACATTCGCGGTGCAGATATAGACGTATACATCGCTCCGCGACGCGGGCAGTTGTTACACAAAATGTTCCAAAATTTACGGCATTTCCAACAAAGCCAAAATAGAACCATAAATATTATCCTTGCCACTACCAAAGATTACCTAATATAACGAATAATTTTGACCAAAGTGTGGACGTAGCAGAACAATCCTAGACAATGTAAACGAGGCATTAGATTTATCAGCAGACGGTTTTCTATATTTAGTCTATGGTTGAAATTCATGGGATTTGTATTATCGTGTCGTGTATTATCTGCACGTACAGATAATACACGACACGATAATACGCGTCCCGTGAATACCCAACCCAATAATACGTGTACCGAGTGACTTGAATTAATACTGGCCGCGAAGTATCGACACGAGCAGATAATGTACAGCCGATAATACACGACACGGGAATGTACAGGCTGATAATTCATGTACCAGGACTTGAATTATCGTGTCGTACATTCACGGGCCGGCTAATCTCGTGTTGAACAATATCAAAGATTCCTTTAGGAACTATAATTATCTTTGACAATATCGTGTCGTGTATTATCGTGTCCCTTAAAACGGGCCGGGCCTAA